>CAUYRH010056145.1:0-47720 GCA_963574655.1 Perodicticus potto
ATGGGGTTACAATGACAGCAAAGCCCTGAGAAGGAAACCAACAGGAGGGTAAATATGCATTAAAGAAACCAACATGAGATTAAGTGACTAAGGGAGCAGGGCTCCTGCTGAGACAACCCTGCCTAATGAAGCATTGGAGGTGTCAATCTCGGGCCTGGAGAAGGCTCCACACTTGGGCCCAGCTCTCATCCAGGGACCTATCACTTCCTCTATACCAGCCACAAGTCATCTGCTGCCAGTGGCCCTCTTCCTTCCAAGACTCATCTTCCAGGGTGGGCTGGGAAGATGCTGCCCACTTTTTCCATGAGGTATTTAAAAATAAACTAATACATCGTTGTATACAACCATGTCCGTGGGCTCTTGGACTGAAAGCAAAAAACTTGCCTGAGAGATAGAATGAGCAGCAGGACAGACTCAAGAGCCCTGGAATAATCTAGAGCCACCTTCCCATGAAATTAACACATGTAGGTATGTCACTACAGCTAGCTAGGACTCAGTTTCCTCACTGTCCCTATTTGTTATTGCAATTGAGGATCAAACTAACACCCAGGACAAAAGCCCATCCCTAGAGCTTAGCACAATGACTGGCATGTGGTGGCGGCCCTGCTGTGTGTCTCATCCCCATGGCTGCATTGACTTGATCCCACAGGTAATTCCTAACGGTGCTCAGCACTCCAACCATGCACTGGGCATGGCCTAGAGAGAATCCCATGCCACAGAGGGCCTAGTTCTTCAGCTGAAGGGATGAATTTTCAGAATCTGAACTAGAAGAATCCCCTTTCCCTGATACTCACCCCAGAGAAGACTGATCTCCTTCCTGCTGACACAGGAGCCTGCAGTATTGTGGTTTGTAGCCAGTCTTGCTCCCAACTTTGGGTAACTTCTAGTATCAATTCCTTCTTCTGTAAAATGGGGTGGTGTGGATTCCTCCAGCTCCAGTGGTCAAGATCTTACAACCTTCTTGTCAGGGGAGAAATAGATACATGTGGGAACTCTGTTCTTCAGAGATTTTCCACGTCATCACGCCGCCCCTCCTCTGTCATACAAAGATTCTGATTAGATTGGGAGGGTGCGGTGGGGGCGGTGAAGCCCTCTCTCCTCCCTGGGTCTATTCCTACTCGCACCACTCTCTTCCCTGCCACCCCCAACTCACTCCTTTTATTTCTCAGCTCCAAGGAGGAATTTGCATATTAATTTGAAAATGAGATCGGTTATTAGCCATAACCTATCATGTATCGTCCAATGCATCTGGACCTGGATTAGATTCAATTTTGCCACAGAATAAAGACAGGGGGAAAGAACTAAATAATTTAAAGTCATTATTCTACTAATTCTCCTGCTTGACTGGGCTCCCTAGAGGTGTGTTAGGAGGTAATTGAAAACACGGCGATTCGCTAAGAATTCATGTGCGAGGAGCACTGCCAGCTGGGAAAGCATGCGGCTTGATGTGCTTCCCCCTGATTTACCCACAGGGAAGGCGAGAATGAGAGACTGCTAGGCAGCAGGGACGGCGGGAGCTGGGTCTGGCGGGCAGGAAGTGCAGACATTCAGGCTCTGCCTCTGCTCCCCTGCAAGGTGCTGAGAGAGGAGGGGGTGTGAAAAGAGGGCGGGAGGATGCTGTGAGCCCCTCTCCCACAGACCCTTACCTGCCCTGCCCCTTTCTGAGGGCTTTTTAGCCTTATGCCAAAGAAAATGCCAAAATCATAGTTTGCAAACAGGCAGGCCAGACTTAGGTTTTGTTTGACTTAATCACAAAGTGTCTTTGGTAAAAGACAAATATAATGTCAACGTGGACAAATCTGGAAATTTCATATAGAAATCCAGATTTTTGCTTCCTTTCGACAATGGGAGCATTGGCAGTGCTGTGTCCATAGTTTGCTGAGAGTGCCTTGGGCTGGTGCTGAGTCCAGCCGCCCCCCTCAGGAGGAGCCTGAGGTCTCGAGAGACCAAGCTGGCTTCACACCTCTGTGTGACCCACTCGCCCCCACCCCCCATGCATTTATTTGCACTTGCAATCCCTTATTTCAGGCACTTCTATTGCTTCTCCCAGAAAATGGATCAGCTGCAATGTAGATAATCAGAGAATGCCAGGTTCAGGCAGGGGAAGGAAACCAAGGTTTTGGAAACACAAACTCAGCTAGCTACTGTGTTGGGCACGGAAGACGTGGCCTCAGTGTGGGAAGTCTTGGAGAGGAGAGGGGCTGTGTCTGTACCAAAAAACCGTAAGACCTTTTTAACTGAGGAATTCAAAGAAGACTTGTGCTGTGTGTACGGGGAGGAGGGCGTGGTGAGCTTCACAGAGATTGGTTAGACCTGTGGCTGGAGATGGCCACGTGCTGCCCCACTGTGGTGGGACATTGCCCCTGACTGTGGATTGCAGGAGCAGAACCTCGGGGGAACTGAACCACAGAGCCCAGGTGGTTAGAAAATACAGTGATCTGGGCTCTAGGAGAGGCTCTGCCAGTAATTTACTCAGCAAATTGCCCCTGGGCAAATGGCCAAACATTTCTGAATGCCAACTTCCCTCACCATAAAATGGAACCACAATGTGTCTCTGCCTCCCTGTTTGCAGAAGAGAGCAAGTTGTGAGAGCAGATGCCTCAGCGGCGGGGAGCTCAGAGGGACTGCCGGGTACATTCAGGGCTGCTGCAGAGGAGGCTGGAGTCCCATTCCTTCCAAGTCCAACTCTTGTGGGCTACCCAGCCCCCCACCCCAGAGCATGGAACACCTGGCACCAGCCACAAGGGACCCCATCTCCTGTGGCAAACCAAATGCTTGGTTATTAGTACCATTTATGGCAGCTGTAGGGATTAGCTGCCGCTTAATTGATTTCTCAATGAAAAAAGCAGTACATGGCCCTGGGTAGCTACAGAAGTGGAAGCAAACTTGCCCTGCCTCACATTTCTCCCGCAGCTGTGGGCCTGTGCTGTTATTATTTATAAGTTCTTTATAAGGCTGCCATCCTGAGCAAGTCACTTGTCTCTGCTGGGCCTCAGTTTCTTCAACTATAAAATGGGGAATTAGACTACTGTATACATGCATATTATTTTATTTCCTCCCTAAACCTTCCTACCCTCCCCCTCAAAAAATCTCAAAACTAATAAAGAGTGGGCAGTAAAGACTATACGCAGATTTTTCATCAATTAAGTCCTCTAATTATGTGGGAATCATTTCATTAATTTTTTTTTTTCAGTTTTTGGCCCAGTCTGGGTTTGAACCCACCACCTCCAGCATATGGAGCTGGCGCCCTACTCCTTTGAGCCACAGGCACTGCCTTTTTTCATTAATTTTTTCTACCCTATCAAGTCTCAGCTCTATGAAGGGCGGTAGAGAGTCCCTCAATTGTTATCTAAATGACTACAGGAAATGAAGCTGAGAATTCCCTAGCTCATAGCTCACCACTACGACACTGGCAAGCTTGTTAGCAAACTTGGAAAATGATCCATGGTTGACAAGATCTCTTTTGGACTGAGAATGAATCTTGCATTCAGGTTCTGTCTTCACAGATCAGATCAGATCAAATGAATCACTGCTTGTGTGAGCTCCCATGGTGCTCCTTACAGTCCTTATCACTGGTATTAGGCTTGTTTGTTTATGACCCATCTTCTCTGCCTGGAAAGTGAGCACATGCCATTGGTCCCTCCGATGTCTGCGCCAGAGCAGGCCCTCAGAGAATGATTTGTGAATGAATGAATGAATGAATGAATGATGTGTAGTCCCTAGAACCACTCATTCACTGAGGATTGGGACTGATTTACCTTTAGTGCTCCCACACTGAGCAGTCCCTGATGGAGGTCTCGGCAACACCAGGTGTCTGGAGCCTTTGTTGCTCCTCACCCCCAAGTCTGCTGTTCTACATCATAAAACCTTGATGATCAGGGTCAAGACTAGAATGAATGAGTGAGGTACTGGCTGGGGTGTAACACCTAAGTGACACCAGAAAACTCAGTAGCCCAATAATATTTTAATGCTACAATTCTAAAAAATCCAAATTAATGCAAAAAATCCATACTGAACAAAAGATTGCAATTTTAAATGTAGGATTCAAACTTGCACCTGCACAACTCACCTCACCCTAAAAGGGCCTTCTAGAGATAATGCCTCTAAAATAGCTAAGACCGGAAATCTGGTAGTAATATTTCCATTTATTAGTTATTATCTTGGGTCCTTGGTTTCCTATGGAAGCTTGGCCTGGAAGATTGGTTTTTAAATGGGAGGGGGATTCCAATGTGTGCCTTTTGTCCCCACCTGCACTAGCCAAGTTTGAATTTGAAATTTCCAGACTAGGTGGTCGTAGAAGACCCTGCTAGCTGGTCTGGAAGACACGCTTTATAAAGAGAGCCACTCAGGCTAGCTTTGTGGCGCTCCACGGCCTGCGATGTGGATGCCCCAGACTGTGTCTTTTGGAATCAGGCCCTGCCACAACTCTTCTGCTTCCCCATGTGCTGTGGGGCGGGACTTGCTCCCCATGGTAGGATCTTAGAATACTGGTGCTGAGAAGGCCTTAATAGATCCTCCTGGCCACATGGAACAGATAGAGCAGTGGTTCTCACATGTGAAAATCTCCCTCTGGGGACAGCTGTGAATCTCTGGAGACATTTTTTTTGTTTGGGGAAGTGGATGCCATTGACATTTAGAGGATAGAGGCCAGAGAGTTGTTAACGACTACTATACATAGACAACCCCCACCACAAAGAATTATTCGGTCCAAAGTGTTCACAGTGCCCAAGGCCATCCCAACTCAGGTGTTTATGAAAGGATTTCATAATTTCCTTAGGTCCTTACCACATTCCTATAATATTCTCCCCTGATTTTCAGAAAGTTCTTCCTGAGGCCTAACTTTAATCTCTCCTGATGCCATTCAAGAGTGTTTTAAAGATCAGATGTTTCTGTCCTGTTCCTATTTCTGACCCTTTGAAATAATCCATCATAATGTTGCTGACCAAGTTTCCCTAATGAGAGAAGAGGAAAGGCACTCAGGTAACATGAGAAAATATAAGGGCAATCCTGTCTCTCTGAGGCACCTTCTGTATACCAGGAGAAGTGGGCACAAAGGTACCTTTCACTGCACTTCAGGAATCCTGTGTGGGGTCAATTATGATGCACTCAGGGTCCTCAAGTAGCGGGGGAGGCTCAAAGGCTGGAGACTGCTTCTATTTGAGAAAGGGCCCACCAGGAACCTGTTTCTATAGTTTGGATGAAGAGGATTTGCCCCAAAGGAATCATCCGTCTCTTTAAAGTTGTTGAGCACTTCCTATGTGGTAGGATGGAGGTTCTTCAACTTGACACGCATCAGAATCCTCTGGAGGGCTAATTATATTCACCCAATCTCCTGGGAGGGGAAAGGGACAGGAGATTGAATTCAGTCATGTGGCCTAAGTCTTAATCGTGCCTATACCAGGTGCCAGGAGGGTGACATGAGGAAACAGAACCTTCACATCTGGAACCCTACCACACCTTGCCCTATGCGTATCTTCTTTTGGCTGGTTCTGAGCGGTGTCTTCCATAATAAAGCTAATTGTAAATATAGCACTTTCTGAAGTTCTGTGAGTCCATTCTAATGACTTCTTGAACCTGAGATGGTCCTGGGAACCCCTGACTTTGTAGCTAGTTGGTCAGAGTGTGGGTGGCCTGGGGAACCTTAGAATTGCAACAGGTCTCTAAGATGAGAGGGCAGTCTTATGAAGTCTGTGCCATTAACCTGTGGAGTCCATGCAAACTCCAGGTAGTTAGCACTTGAAATTATATCACACCATAACAATGTGAGCTCAGGGGGGCATGACAGATTAGGGGTAGTCTGAGGAGGATACGATTATAGGAAAGAGCAGAAATGTAGACTAAGACCTTCCCTCATAAGCATAGTGGTACATGCCTGTAGTCCCAGCTACTCGGAAGGCTGAGGCAGGATTGCTGAGCCTAGGAGTTTGGGGCTCTAGTCCAACCTGGCTTACATAGTAAAACCCTATCTCAGGGTGGATTGGGTAGGGGAAAGTTACACACTATCTCTCCACCCTCAGCTGTTTGGATCACTGATAGAAAAAGCCCTGATATTCAGCTGTTTTATTGAAATGTTGAAATATAGTAGAACCTCCCTGTTGATCACCTCCCTATATTGACCATCTCCTTAATTTGACCTAATTTTCATAGACTGGACATGAACCACATGTGCATGTCAGCACAGTAGGCTGAGTTCCTTGTGTTGACCACTTCTGTAGTTGACCAGTTTGTGTTAGTCCCTTGGACGGTCAACATACAGAAGTTCAGCTCTACTTTCATCCCCACTGGCAAAAAGTTGCTGCCCTGAGCCCACCAAGTGCCCCACTCTGCCTCTCTTAGAAGATCTTCCCACATGCTGAGCACCGTAAGATCCAGAGACTGGCACAGCAGGGGCCTACAGGCAAATTCATTCCAATTGGCCAGTGCCATGCCCCACATTTTGTTAAAAGTTTAAAATTTTAGCCCTGAGTGCGAGGAGTCTCTGTAGAGGGACCTGTCAGAAAAAACTGGTGTTTTCTAGACTTGAGCTTCATAAGGACCTTTTCAAGAAAGTCCAGTCTATTTCCAGTTTTTAGGCCTATACCCAGAAAAAGCAAAAGAAGCTACTGAAAAGTGAAAAAAATCAGCCATTTTTTAATTTGGCCACATGTAGACTTAAAGCAATCCACTTGTCACGTCAAATTCAATTTTTGTTTTTCCTTTCCTAAGTCCACTCAAAATAAGAATTAGCAAGCTTAGACAGGGTCTCAAACATCTCTCTGTGAAAAGAAGGAATTCTAATTTCTTTGTTCCTTCACTCAGATATTTTGGCCAGTTCTAAGACGCATAAATAAGACTGTTATTCAGGCACAGAGGAAAGTGGGATTTATTAATTTAAATGAGTTGATTTGGAGGTCTCTGGGGAAAGATGCCTGCATTATTTACTCACTATTCCCAGTGTGTAATTTACAGTGAGTTTTCCCTTTCTATTTTGAACCTAGTTGATGCTAGGGCATAAATTTCCTCAAGTTATTATTATTCATTATTCATTGAATGTTGACTCAGTGTAACACAAACAGTGGCAGAAAGACACGATCCTTCCAAGGGGCTGGAAAGCCATGGCCCTGACAATTCCATAGGGAGATGTGCAGTGCTGCTGGGATCGGAGGAGGGTGACTCTCCCTAGGACTCCATCTGGGGTTTTTCTGATGTCAACTGAAGTCTTCCCAGAGGAAACAGGATTTTAGGTAGGGGGAGCATGAATACAGAATTAGTGGTGAATTGACCGTGAATTGGGCTATTTGCTGAGTCAGATAAAGAATCTAAGAAGGTGAAAAAGGGCCACAGATAAAGACAGGGACAGAACCACACTGGGGGGGGGGGGAGGGGAAGGCGTCAAGGGGAGGAAATGTGTCCATTTTAGAATCATTTACCACTTTTACCTCCAGATGCTCAGTTAAGAATTTAAGGTTTGGGCAGGTGGGAGAGTCAGGCACAGGAATTTATCCCCTCTCCCTCCCTTCTGCTTTCCCCCCCACCCCATCTCCTCCCCCTGCAGGCTGTTCTGTTGGGAGCAGCAGCCTATCTCTTCATCTTCAATCATGGAGCGAAGGCACAGGCCAGACCACAGACTGTCTAGACCCAGCAACAGAAAGCAATTACGTGTAGTTTGGTGCTGCTATCAGTGCGATAGGAATGGAAGGAGATTTCAGAATGTCCCGACAGAGAGACTGGTGACAATGCATGATGTGCTCTTCTCCCTCCGTCCCTCCAAGCATTTACTGAGCATCAGTTCCATGCTGGGTGGGTGGGGGCAGACACAAATCCAGAAGGGTTTGGGGGGTCTGTGGAAGTTACTGACCCTCACTGAGCCTCAGCTGCGTCCTCTGTAAAGGGAGGGTGTCACACACGTCCCAGGATGGCTGTGAGGGAACTGCACACAGAGGTCAGCAGGGCACCGATGCAGAGTACACAGCTGACAAAGACTTGTTATTTAATTCTGTCCTGAACAATAAGTGCTACTTACATACTTCAGTGTAACGAAAAGCTAGGCCTCCACATATACCAGGCAACTGCTTACATTTTTCATTTTCTATGAAATACACGGGTATACTTACATACAAATAAATATACATGCACACACACTATGAACGTATAGCTTGCTGAATTCTCAAAAACTGAACATACCTGTGTCATCCATCCCCAGACCGAGAAAGCACATCAACAGAGCCCAGCAGCCTCCCCTACTCTCTCCTCAGTCTTTCCCTACAACCCGGATGATGATTATCTGGACTTCTAACACTGTGGATTAATTGCCTGTTTTTGTACTTTATGTAAATAGAATTGCACAGCATGTACTTTTTTGTCTTCTTTCATTCAACCTTCTATTTGTGAGGTTCAACCATTTTGCAACTGACTTGCCTTTGTCAGTGAAGTTTACAACCGATCATAATTTTGTGAAGCTCAGAGCTAAAATAATAGCCGCCTCCAGAAACTCCACAGGACCTCCCACGGCATTCTGAACAATTTACCTTGACCTTATTTTCTCTCCACTCAAAAGCTCTCATGGACTTTATTCTGCTTATTTTGATGACATGTAAAAAGCTTATAACTCTTCTCACTGCACCACTCTTCCTGGGAGAGGATAGAGATGCTGATGATGAACGCAGGTGATGGTGAAGGTGATGGGGATGAGATGAAGGTGGTGACAGCTGGCACATAAGAGCATTTTCTTACCAAGTGCCAGGACTTAATCTAGCTTCTATGGAGAATCCTCATCACAACATATTTCTATGCTCATTTTCAATTACAGAAATTAAGGCATAGAAAGGCTCGATATCTTGTGGGAAGCCACCCAGCTGGAACATGGTGAAACTCGGATGAGAGCCCAGCCTGAAAAATTTGGTTCTAGGACTCCATCTCTGCCAGCACCCAGTAGGGCCACTGTATTTCATGGAGGATGACCTCTGAGCTACTATATTGCCATCTTTTTCAAAACAGCGCTCAGGCTTGCTCCCCTGATCCCCTTCATGGTTACCAATGCCCTGTAAAAAACCCGCTCTGCAGCCTGTTGGGTGTGTGGCTGGGATGTGAATGAAGCCCCTGATTTTAATGCAAATGAGTGCCCAGCCCCGACCCCAGCAGAGCAATCTTCTTCCACTGCCTTCTCCAAGGCTGAGCACCAGGTGTAATTATCAGTGTCTTTCAGCAGAGCCACAGGCAGCTGTCAGTGGCATTAACAGCTTTTAATCACAGAGGGAGAATTATACAAATTGGGCTGCACTGTTTACAGAGGAAGAGCCCCTTCTCTGAGGACAATCAGAGCTTTATCTAGGGAAGATAAGGCCCATCAGACTGGAAGTCACCACTCACCTGCCCAGAGCAGGCTCCTCACACACACTGAGACCGGCCTTCTCAGCCATCCCTGGAAGCAGGAGTTACCACCTCCATGTTTGAGAAGGGAAAACTGAGGCTCCAAATAAATGTGATCCATTAATGGAAGCAAGCAGTCTGGCTTGATTGATTAGGTGAAAGGGAACATCAGTGTTTGTTAAAGACAGAAATAAAGTAGCTTTTTGCCACAAACTCAATCTGGGATTCTGGATAGGAAACTAAGGGCCAGGGTCCCCAGAACACAGATTTAGCCTGAGCCATGGCTTCAGGCACAGAGGAGGGCACCTGGCTGCCTCCCCTCAGAGCTGGAGCAGACCCCTTGCTTCCAGGAGTAGCCACAGCCAATAGCACCTACCTGGAAATCACATACTGACTTTGGGCTCCCTCGATAAGCCACTCCCACTCAGGCTCTTTCCTAGAGCTTTAATCCTTTTTACTGCTTAATTTCTCAATGAATTCTTTTGACAAGTAGGCTATGCTTTCTCCAGAAGCAATGAACACCTTGTAATTTATGAATTATTCCATCAGTAATTGCCTGCAGAAGAAACAAAGTAACAGAAGCCTGGGTGGAGAAGATAGAAAAGAAAAAAGAGCTGTCTACTCTTACAGTGATATTTCAAGAAACAAATTCACCAAACTCTTCCCCAGCCTAGTCCTGAAGGGGTCGCCTCTTTTTTGGCAAATGATTTCTGCCATGACATTTAGAATTTGGGATTAATGATGTCCCTACTCTGTACCCCCGGTTACCAGCCATTTCTGGATTATTTCCTCTAACTGCCAGAATAAACCAACACAGCATATCATCTTTCTTCTTATAGATGTAGAAGTGAAGGCTCAGATGCGTTAAGTAGTCTGTCCAAGGTCATGTAGCTTACAAGGAGCAGAGCCAGGATTTGAGACTTGTTCTGGCTGACTTTAAGCCTATGCTAGCTCCAGATGCCACCACGGTCTCTTAATGGACAATGGTTTTTAAGTGGTTTTCACTGCTGCCCATGATAAGAAATCAGTTTTGTATGTCCCTGTTCCTTGGGTGCACTGCCCTCTGCCCAGGAGCTGTCCAGTGCTGCACCCATGGCTCTTGTGCCTTCTGGCTTCTGGGAGGCTCCACCAAAGACAAGCTCATGCAGAAGATAAAGGAAGAAAAAGAGTGAAGTTGGGTATATTGTCCCCTTGCTTCCTTCCTGTTCATTTGAGGTAGCAGCTGTCCCTCAACCGAAGGCCATCACTTCTTTCAAGATGGCCTTTTTGGCAAGATTCCCTCCCTGTGATCCTTCTGCGCTAGGGATGGTAAAAGCTCTTCTGGCTGCTAGCCTCTCGTGTCCTTATTACGCACCTGTATTCTCTACAAATCCTGCTCAATTTTTCCTACTTTAAATGTGCCTTCTGTTTCATTTTGAGACCCTAACTGGCATGCTGGTAAAGAGTGATGCCCCACTCTCTCGCTCTCTCTCACACACACACACCTTGAAATTAAAGTTCCAAAAAAAGTTTTTATTTTTTTATGCTTTCCCTTGCCCCATTAAGCAATTAAAATTTATTTATTCAAGGCTCTCATTTTGGGAAAAAAATTTTAGACTACACCCATGGGAGGCCTTCAATGATCATACAGGCCACTCCTGTCCTTTTGGAATAAGCAACTGAGGTTAAGAAGTCACTCGAGAATAATTTTCTCTACATAGAATCTGGACTGGAACCCAGATCCAGGAATGGCGATCTGGCTTGAAGAGGTGCGGCCAAAAGTCATACTGCCCTTTCTTTGGGGAGCCTGTGTCTCCGGCCTTCCTATAGGACAGAAAGAACAGATAGAAAGTCTGAACTCATTAAGCGGTGTTGCCCCTTTTCTTGGTCTTACTCTTCCACTCAGGAATGGTGCTGGCAAGTTTATAGAAGCCTCACTTGTCAGAGCTGGACGAGGCCTTAGCAATCAGTCAGTCCTACTTTCTCATTTTACAGGTGAGGAAGAATGTCGCCAGAAATACTCCACACCACTAAATCAATGCAGGCCTGATTCAGAGCGCCTTGGCCAAGGCTGCACATCACAGAGAGAAGCATCCAAACATTCCTACAGCAAAAGTCAAAACCACAGATGATGGGGCTGCAGCATCTGTAGTTAAGAGTATACCCTAGAAGTCCAGAGGTGTACAGCCATGGCCCACCATAGCTCCCCCCTCAGCCTATTAAGGACATAAAATCCTGAGGCATTCCCAGTGAAAAGAAGGGAAGACTTGAAGTTTCACCCTGATCAGAACAGCCTGTGTTCCCACCTACGGGTCAGCATTGCTGATTGGGGCTAGGAAGGTGCACAGTGAGAGGAAGGGCCCCAAATGGGGTCATGATTTCATGTTACACTCTCAGCCCCTGTGACCATGGCCTCCAAAGTGGGGAACTCATAGCTTAAGAGTTAAGAGGAGGGTTTCAAAGAAAAGAAAATATTGTGATTTCCATTTATATTTATTTTTACCTTTATTTCGATGTTCGATTCCTTCCCGTACTTAATATCCTAACTCTCAATATTCCACATAAACAACTTAGAAATTGGCACATCTATTTTGGAGGTATACAAGTCCGAAAAGATTCCAGATAACAGTTCTGGGGAACTAGGGACTCACAAAGTATGACTCACATCAGAATTGCCCCAGAAGCTTGATTCAGGGGCCCTGGGTCAAATCTGCTGGGAACCCCTGGGGGCTGGGCCAGGAATCTGAATGTTAGACAAGCTCCCCAGGTGAGACTCTGCCCAGTGATGCTGGTCACTCTAGGCTGAACCCATTCAGCCTACAGTGGCCCCCTGCGGGCTGCTGAGGGTTTCCCTGCCTGACCATTCTCTAGGACCAGAGTGGGATGACTAGAGTGAGGCAGGGGGGAAAATGTGACTGCGATGCCCACAAGAGCAGCTAGGGTATAGGAAGAGCATCCTGGTGTGAGAGTGGCAGGAGGCCCACTTCAGGAAAGGGAGAAGGAGGAAGAAAGGATAGAAAAGTGAGCTGAGGAGAGAGTAAGACAGGCAGAGAGAGAAAGAACAGAGAAGCAGACATAGTCCTGAGACAGAAGCACAGTGACAGGGAGGCACTGCTGTCCTATAGGAAAAACTGGAGCAAGGTCGATGAGATGGGTGAGACCTGGCTAATTTTAGGGGAAAAAATTCTTCCCCCTTACTCTTTCTATATTCCTTTACACTGATCAAAAATGCTGGGAGAAGGAGAGAAGAAGAATCTACGGACCAGAGATGCTTATTGTTTCTAGGACATTCCTGGCTCAGGCAAGGAAAAGGATTTTCTGCTTCCAATGCTTTTTCATTGGCCACTGGAACCACGTTCATTTGTGTGTTAGTTTCTGAGCGATAAACCAGCACATTACTGTTTGTTGTTTCAGCTGGGCCTCTTGCTGCTGCTGACATTTCTGCTGGTGATCTGCACCAACTGGAATTCTCCAGAGTAATTGTTATTATTGTATCATCAGTTTATTTGGGGAGCTTTTGAGTTTTGGTGATTTGATAACCAAGCCCTAGAATCTGCAGGGGGAAATATTAAGTTTGATGAAGAGCAGGCAAGAGTCTAGCGTCTTCTCTTGCAGGTCAGGCCAGAGTTTATTTAAAAAAGTGAAAGTAAAAAGTGCAAGAGAAACATTTGCTTGTTTAATTGACCATAGATTTTCCTAGCAATAATTTGCAGCAAGATAACAGACCTCTTCAAGGTCATATGTCTGGGCATGGCTGGGTGAGGAAAAGGACTCAGGAAATTCTGGGTGATTGGCTTTTTAAATGAGTTTGCTGATTTCTTGAGGACTCATCTGTCAGTTGATGAATTGTCTATTGTTTAACCAATGGTTCCTGCCTGGCTGACCTGGCTCTCAGCCTAGACTGCTGGCCCAGCCGTGTCTGGATGAAGGCAAAGATGGAGGACCAGCCCTGAGGGATGGGGCAGCAAAGGCATCATGTCCAGACCCCAGAAGCATGACCCACCCTGAGGTCAGTCATTCACTGCGTGCTCACTGCAGAGAGAGCTTGGAGAAAGAGCAGGCCAAGGGGCACCTGAGCTTATGTCAGGGCCTCACCAGCCCCGGCTGGTTCTCCGGCTGCAATACGCCCCAGTCCTAGACTCTCGATTTGCTAGAGCTGATCCTGTGATTACCCAAATTTGACCCACAACAGATTTTATAGAGAGGAAAGAGTCTTCAAGTATCCTTATATCCAACCACTTGGAAGAGTCTGAAAGCAGTTGAGGCTATGATGGCACCCACGTCTCTGTACTCTGTCATGACCTTGGGGCCTACATCCCTGCACCTATGACACTCTTCAGCATTGCTGTGGGCACTTGTGTAAGGCTCCATGAGGCCTGCATTTATTCCCAGAGTTGATTACAGGACTTGACACTCAGCACATGCTCAGTTTCAGTGATGAATGAATGAGTGTGAGGACCTGCCCAAAGACACAAAAGTGGTAGCAGAGGCAGACCCAGCACTAGCCCTGGCTTGGTGCTCCTTATACATGCCTTGACACTGTGCTGCAAGGGTGAGGTGGAGGGCTCGTACCCAAGCCCAGCCTGCTGCAGGGGGCCATGGAGGCATACTTCTCAGATCCCTCAGGAGGGAATTGCTGTTCAGCTATAGGGAAAGTGGTTAGCTGATAATCTCAGAGACAGCACTTTCAGCGCCCAACTCAGCTCTGAAGCCGAGGCCAATTCCTCTGGGTCAGCCCCAGCCTGCCAGAGCACAGAGGGGCCACAAGGGCCTGGCCGTTTGTGCCCCACACCAGACTCCTCGCACTGGCAGCCTTTCTCCAGAGCTCCCCAGTGGGCTCGCTGCAATGCTGAGCTGCGTGTGGGTTGGGGGCTCTCCTAGCACCCTCTCCTTTCTGCATTCTATTCTGCAGACTTTCCCTGTCCACTCTTCTCCCCCCCTTTTATATTTTTCACAGGAATACTTTCAATAAACCCCCCAAATCTTAGCATTTACTTCCCAGAGGCCCCGACTGACATAAACTGGGTGACCTAGGACAAGTCACTTAACTTCTCCAGCCTTCGCTTTTATTCTCTGTAAATTGGGGCTTCCATCCATGCCTGTCTCATAGGGTAGCTGTGAGGAGTAAATGAATCCAGGGGAAGGGCTGGAAAAGCAGCTGGCACAGGCGATGCTCCATATGTGTTAGCCAGTGTTAATGCTCAGCAATCCTGCTTTGCCCTCGGATCTCGGGCTGCAGGTAGATGAACTGCCTGCAAGGTGAGAGCTGCCCTTGGTGCTCAGATACCCTCAGCTACTTTCCCACTCCAATCCAGGTACTCAGGTGCTCTGGGTGACTCACAGTTAAGATGTTGCCACATGAAAGGACCAGAGAGTTCTATTTCCCACCCAAGCCTAAGCAGCCAGCTACGCCCTCCCTCTGGGACCAACTCTAAATTTCTGGGGGGCAATTCTGCCTGTGTAAAAAAAGGTGTAGGGGTCGATAATATCTGAGTCCTCTTCTAGCTCTGACATTCTAGAGAAAGGCCAGGAAACACTTTTTCTGAAAGGCTAGACAGGAAATATTTTACATTTTACAGGTTATAAAGTATTTGTCATGACTCTATAATTCTGCTGTTGTGGCAGGAAAGCCTCCATAGACCATGTGTGCAAAAAAAGGGGGGGCCTGCCTGGGCTCCAATAAAACTATTTACAAAAACATGTGCTTTGGGCAAAGGTCTGTAATTTTCTGAGTCCCATGCTATAGAATGACTGTGAAGATGTTGCCTGTGATAACTGATTTTCACTGGGAGGGTGGACATTGAATGGTGGTTTCCTGAAAAGCTTTTCTCTGCCTTCCTGATCAATAGCGCCCAGTCTTTCCTTGGGATCACTACTCCTTTTCTATTGTCTCACATGTGGTTTGGGTGTGAGAACTTAAACTGGACCCTCGCATGGGCCCTGAGGGGACCCAGTGAGTCAGCATAACCATAGTGATTTTCTGGGGGAGGAAACTAAGGGAAAGCCATATCCAGTTTCAGTCAATGAGTTATGAGATATTTCCTTGTCTTCCCTAGGAATATCCCAGAGAAAAGCTATGACTGTTCAGACGGTGTTCTAGTAACTAATGTAGTGGGAAGGACAGTGATGGCCATCAGAGAAAACTGCTCTGAAAATAGAACAGAGCCAAGGAACTCGAGAGAAATGGGGCAGAGCTCTGCTAACAATGAGAGCTCCTGGATCAAACCAGGCCTGAAGGTAGGTAGATCTTTCTAAATTTTTTTTTAAATCTTAACCTGCAAAGGAATAGTGGCAACAAAATCCTCTCACTTTTTATTTTTTTTTATTGTAAAGATGGGGTCCAATTGTGTTGCCCAAGCTGGTCTCAGATGCTTGGCCTCAAATGATCCTCCCATCTCAGCCTCCCAAAGTGTGGGATTATAGGCATGAGCCACCAAACCTAGCCTTTAAACTTTTGAGTTTTAAGCTAATATGTTGATATGTTACCTAAGACTAACCAAAGTGTTTTGTCATTTACAATAAAAAATAATCTGTCTGATGCAATTAGGGAACAGAGAAAGAGGGACCCACTACAACCACCACTGGTAGGTACCAAAGAAGTGAATCCGCAATGGTAGAATTCAGGCACGTGGATGAAGATGGCAAGGAAATCTCAGGAGGAAACTTGAGGGCGAGGGATTCATCCTGAAGAGGTTTGAAGTATGCCACACTGGCATAAAGATTATTATTGGCTGAAGACAACTGAGGGAAAAGACACAGGACAAGCTCTCCAGCCTCCACCTAAGAATAGAACATAAATTCCCCTTATAAAGGCACCCACTCCCTTCCCATGACGGTATAACAAGGTTGAACAAATTTCAATGACCCCTATATAATCCTCTACCTTAACTAACTACTAGAACTTTGGAGTTGTTTACCAGAAATGGTGGATTTTTTGCAAGACAAAAGGAGCTGAGATTCTGAAGACCTCTGGGAAGACTTCTTGGATGCCAAGACTCACCCTCCCCCAAACCTATTACATTTAGCCCCTTGTATACCATGACATGCCCCAAGGCATTCGACCCCTCCTTTAAAAGCCCGTGATCTCCATTAATTGGAGAGACCTCCACATAAGGCAGCTTCTCCTGTTCTTCTGATAAGACATTTGTCATATTAAAAAATTCCTTTCTTCTTTGGCATTCCTTGTCTCTACCCTCGTTGTTCAACAAGCAGCAGGACCTAGACCAAACCCTCTTATAGTTTCAACAG
Organism: Perodicticus potto; assembly: GCA_963574655.1. NCBI lineage: Eukaryota > Metazoa > Chordata > Mammalia > Primates > Lorisidae > Perodicticus > Perodicticus potto. The sequence goes on from CAUYRH010056145.1 coordinate 16,576, forward strand.
CAGCAGGAAGGGGATAACAACTTTATCACCAGAGGATAAAGCACCAAGAGATGGTCTACACCAACAAATCTTAGTAACTAGCTTTATCTACTGCTGTTTCCCCATATATTTGCCTCCCCACAATTTGCTTCCCCTAGAAGCTCAAAGTACTTTTGCTTTGCCTTGTCACTTCTCTACAAAATTATTGTTCTTTGCTAAGATGCAATGTAAGCCCCAGTTCTAACCACCCCTTTGAGGAAACATCACTGAGTTTCTCCCGTGTGTATACAGGATGCAGGCATTAATAAATTTCTGTTTGTTTTTCTCTTGCTAAACTATCTTTTGTTGGTTTAATTTGCAGGGCCCCAGTTAGTAATCCAAAATGTGTAGAGGAAAGATTTTTTCCCCCTCTCCTATAATCTGATATTCCATAACCTCTTGGGAGCTGGATGTTCCAGGACCCATATTTGGTCTGAAAGAGATGAATAAGCAGAGGCCAAGGTTACAATGGTGGTTTTTCTATCAGGTGGGGAAACAAAGCAATCCCTTGGGGCAAGAAAAGAAGAGCGCTGGTCTGCCTGTCCCCAACCCTCTCACATCAAGATGAAAGGAGAGAGCAGGGCTGTCCTACATCAGGAACTAGAATAAGCCCAAGGTGCTCTGCCTTGATCAACTGAGTCAAGGGTGAAATAGATCTATCTGTTCTAACACCTAGCCCAAGACTCAGGGCTAAACTCTACTTCTCTCTCCCAACTCAAAAGCCCCAGCTCCCTCACCCTTTGCTCAGCTTTGCCTCCCAAAATGCCATGCAAATTGTCAGGCAGAAGCTTTTGATGGGTCCTGCTGAGTTAAACTACAGCCTGCTGCAGAAACAGCGGAGCCAAGAACAGGATTGTCTCAATCAAAAGGATAAAGGCGCAACAGCCAATTAGGACTTGCAATATTCAGCTAAGTGTGCCAGATTAATCACAATTATTAATTATAGGGTATGGAGAGCAGAGATGTAATTATCAACACCTTCCCTTTGTGGGAATTGGCTTCAGGGCAATAGAAATCTGAGAACCCAATCAAAGATAACTGAGCTCATCTTTTCAGCTGGGGGCTAGGGATAGGAGTAAGATTTTTTAGGCTGGGAAGAAGGAATCATAGGGCCATTCCCAGCAAATTTGTGAGTGGAAGTACCAACCTGAGGCTGCCCACTGACCTGGCCCTGAAGGTGGTCCAAATTCCGGCTTGCACTCCATGCACCGAAGGTTCTGGTAGTCAAGGTAGGGAATTGACTGTTGTCCCAGTTCTTCCCTGATGCTCCAAGTGAGCCTCACTAGTCACTTTTTCTGGGAGGTCTATTATCCATTAATGTGGGATTGTTTTGGAATCAGTGTTTCTCAGACAGGGGCACTATTGGCACTTGGGGCTAATTAATTCTTCCTGTGTAGGACTATTCCACATACTACAAGAACCATACGCACCATGGGAGCTCGTTTACTGGGAATTCCCTCCTGCTGCCTCTTCCTATCCAGTGATCCAAACCACCATGACAACCCATATTTTAACATGTTCCCCAGAGAGACAGACCCACACCCAGGCTGATAGTACAACCATCTGGTAGGTAGCCTTCCGGGAGAGCGGTGTGGCCTCTATCTGCACAAGGTCCTCATTTGAGAAAAGACAATTATAATGTCCCTCCCTTGTTGAGCTATGATGATTGAGTGAAGTATTATCAAACTGAAGCAAGCATATAGTAATCATTACCTCTTTTGACATATGGCCCAAGACTTTATTATCTTATTTCAACACTGCAAAGTAACATTTTATCTATTTTACAGACAGGGAAGTTAAATAACTTGCTGGACTTCAAGGTAACAGTGGGTCACTGTGACTTCTCAGCCTGGCCACTTAACTTTTGTGGGGGCCATGACAAGGACAGGTACCCACTGACATTTGTTATCGGCTGTCTGTGCTGTGGATAGGTAAAAGGCAATAGCCTCGAGCTTCCAGTGAAGACAGGCTGGAGGTGTGGGCCACATCTTCAGAATCTGCGGGCTGCACACTTCTCAGGCTCTCTGTTTATAAATCCAGACTTGGGATCACGGAGGTTGTCTCCTGCTGGCTTTATTAAGATTGTGCTAAGGAGCAGGAAATGAGACGCTGAACTCCAGGGAGCAAGTCTGCCATAGCAAAGCTGGGGACAGGTGGGGAGTGTTGTCCATGGGCTGCACTCAGGGGCAGCTGCGGGAAGGACACAGGCAGGATGCTTCTTCCCTTATTGCTTGGGGCCACCAGAGCTCTGTGTCCTGGGAAGAGGAAGATGAGACCGGGGACAATGGCCTCACATGCAGAAGTTCAAGTACCTGTCAGAGCAGGACAGAGAAGCCACAGAAAGTTCAGGTACCCTCTGGGCTGGGCAACATGGCCCTTTACCTGTTAGCCTCCAAGCCCCTGCGCGCTCTCCACCATGCCCACTCCCGCATCTCTGGCCTCACCTTTGGGCTGCCCCCTTCACTCACTAGGTCCAGACACACTGCCCTTTCTGTTCCTGTCCCCCATATCACGGCCCTCACCCTTGCAATCAGTTCTATCTGGAATGCTTTTCACTCAGATCTTCCTTCCCAAGGCTGGCTGTCTCTTTCCCATCATTTGGATCTCAGCTCAGAAGCCTCTGCCCAGATAAGGTTCCCAAACCACCCTAGCTGAAATAGCCGCAGGCAGCCTGCCCTACCATGATAATTACACTGCTTCTATTTGCTTCTTTGCACTTACTGTAGCTTAAAATTGTTGTTTATTGTCACCTCCCACAACTAAATTATCAGCTTCATGAGATCAGACATCTTGTCTGTATTTTCAGCATAATATTCTAAGGCTACAACAGTGCCTGGCACTTTATATGTCCTCAGCAAATATCAAATAAGTCAACAAAGAATGGATACAGAGCATCTAACGACTGGGAAACTTCAGTTTGTGGAGGAAGACGTGTTTCTTGGCCTGTTTTCCACTGCTGTAACAGAACACCTGAGGCTGGGTAATTTATAAAAAGCAGAAATGTGTTTGGCTTACAATCCTGGAGGTTGAGAAGACCAAGAGTGAGGGGCCGCATCTTGTGAGGGCCTTCTTGCTGCATGCCAGATGGTGGGATGGTGAAGAGAGAAGGAGGAATTAGCGAGAGAAGGTACAACTTGCTTTTATAACAAATCTGCTCTCATGGTAACAACATTAATCCATTCATGAAAGCAGAGACCAGAAGAACTGATCACCTCTTAAAGGTCTGCTTCTCAACACATTGCATTGGGGATTACATTTCTAACGTGTGGTTTTTTGGGGGGCGGGGGAATTTAAAACCATAGTAAAATTTATGACTTTCTCACATGTAAAACATATCTGTTATCAAAACTTGAAAAGACAAGCCTTGAAGCCCTCATGGCTGGGGATCAATAAGCTCATGGGCTCAGTTATGAAAGATTTCCATGGGAAGCTGCCTTTGAAAACTGGTGACCCTACCTCTCAGATTCTTTTCTGCTAAAATCAAAGTTATCAAACAGAGCGTGATCAGATGTGGGTGGTAAGTGCGTTTACAGACAAACCCCACAGATCCCCTGTGTAGGCCCCAGCACTCCTTCCTTTGTGTAATATACAGAACTTGTCTATCTCTTGGTTGGAGAAGTTTATGGCTACAGGCCGTTTTCCCTCTGTTTGGAATGCTTCCCCTTTGCTGCCCTCTCAGGTTTATTCTTCCCATCCTTTCCATCCGTACTCCTCTTTATAGAATCGAGGTCCCTGCAGTGTCCAACCTACACTGAAGCCCATGAGTGGCACCTCCCTAGAGTTGTGCAGTGTACAACTTATGCGCTATCTGCAGCATCCCTGAGACACTCCTAGAGAATCAAGGCTCAAGAGGCCTCAAAAAGCAGAGTATATCTTCTGAAAAATGAAGAAACCAGACTTCAGGTTGGGACAAGATTTATCCAAGTTCGTGCAGCAGTGACTTAATGACATAGCAGGAATGTGAACCCGCAGATCTTAGCTCTACCGTGACCTAGACAGGTCCCTCCATCGAAGGTTCTGCCTCAATATTCCCTTTCTTTCCCCTGCAGCATTCTCTGTGGGTCTCTGTCCCGGCTTTCCGCTCACATTTAGACTCAGTACATGTCATGCTCTCGGGTCTCCCTCAGCTAGCCACGCCACCAAGCTGTGGCACCAATCATGTCATATGCCCCTCCCCAACCAGAGCGGGGACCCTCTGAGGTCCAGGGCCCACGTCCTTACAAGAGTTAGTAATGGGGTAAAGGGCAATGACAGGCAGATGAGGAAGGCCCCTGTATTTCCTGGAGGGGCAAAAAGCACAGACATCGGACACACTTGAGTTTAAACTGCAGCTCTGCCTCGGATCTTGGGCAGGACCTTGGGCAGTTTGCTCAACCTTTCTCGACTCTAGATTTTTTCCAACTATAAAAGGGGATCAAAATAACCACCACTTTCCCTCATCCTACACCCTAACTTAGTGAAGATTAAATAAGGTGATTTATGTAAAGGCACCAGGCACACAGGCCCACACCATGGCTGTGCTTGCCCCTCTGAGATACTCTGATTCCAACCCCCTCGCCCCCCTGAGACTTTCTCAGCCTATGTTCTGTATGTGCATTACGGCCTTTCCTTGTGGAAGGCCTTTTAAGGCAGGAACTGTTACTAGGAAGAGATAAAATCCTTGGCACAGCTAAGCCATTACCAGAGATGTTTAACCAGCCAGTGTTTGCAGGCAGGAGGACACGCATGAAAGCATTTTATCTTCTTCCCACAAAAAAGAGAGCAGGAGCTCTGCGCGAGGCTGAGATGAAGGCTTGATTTTTTTTAAGTAGATGCTTAGAATTCTACTGATGCTTTGCTAACTCCCAGTCAAATCACGACATCAAGGAAAGAAAAACTCCATTTTCTGCTAAGATATTGAAATGGCCCTTTCCAATTAGGCAGTGGGCTCCTCTGGGAGGGGAGCCCAGGCAGGCAGCCCAAACCCACCTCTGCTCATCTGTGAGCCCAGGACACCACACACGCAGCCACTCTGAGCTGACCCTGTGTGCCCTGAGCTGGGGGTTAGACCTCCCAGGGGCACTGTGCCCTCTGTGTTTCCTACCAGGTTGTCCCAGGATGTCCCCGGAAAGTATGTGAGACATGTCAATCACTAGTCAGTGACATGTTTTACACGTATTGGTTGTCCTGATCATCTACTTTGAATTAGCAAAGGCAAGACTCTCATAGAATTGCCCATGAGAGGCATGTGCAAACACCACCATCTACCCAGGAACCTCCACTCTTCAGTCACTGGTCTAACCACTTTTCATATATCATTTATTTAATCTTCTTGTAACCATGATGGTTTAAAGAATGGCGACAAATTCTTTCCATTTCTCCCATGGAGAGATGGGGCCTATGTCCTTTCACCTTCAATTCAGGAAGACCCTGGGTTGGGTCTACTTAGACCAGTAGAATGTGGTAGGAGTGATGTTGTGCCAGTTTCTGGATCAGGCCTTAAAAGGCTGGAAACTTCCACTTCTACCTCCTGGCATGCTCACTTGGGGTGCCCGGGATACCAGGTAAGAAGCCTGAGAGCGCCATGATGGAGACAGGTCACATGCGAGCTCACTAGTTGACCATCCCAGCCTTTCATCCAGCCCAGCAGAGGTGTCAGACAAGTTAGCAAAGCCATCTTGGACCTTCCAGGTCAGCTGAACACCACTGAGTGACCTCAGCTGCCACCATGTGAAGCACAAGTGCCAACCAGCCAAACCTAGCCCAAGTGACTGAGCCATAACACTGTGAGATGGAATGAAATGGCTGGAGTTACATGACAGTAGGTAAATAGAACCACCACCTTCTGAAGTAGGTGCAGTGCGGTAGGCACCATTTGACAGATAAGACCGAGACACAGCGAAGGTTAATAGTATGGCCACCCGTCCCACAGCCATTAAGTGGTAGAACCAGGATTCAACACTCAGCCTGGCCCCAAAGCCCACTCTCTCACCTCCTTCTCCAAACCTGGTACTGACTATTCTCCCAGCCGTTCTGACATCTATTGAACTTACCTATTGGCAAATCTGCCCCCTTCTACTAGGCTACTGAAAGGCAGGTACCAACTCTTGGTCATCTTTATAGCCCCCTTCCTGGCACAGAAGAAAAATGTTCAATGTTTGCTGAGAGAGGGGAGTAGGATGGATAGGAGGAGGGAGGATGGGCCTGGTTGGGGTAGAGCCTGAGCGGTGTGGAGGGGCTCGAAGTGTTTGGCACGTGGCTTATCGGAGGTACCTTGTGAGGACGAGTGTGCTGCTGAGAGGAGCCACACACCATGGGGGACAAATGCCCCCTTTACTAATTGTGTGGCTCTCCACTAGTACCCTTTCTTCTCCAGGGCTTCACGAAAAGTCACTATTTGGGAATAGGAGTTGATTTTGCAAAACAGTTCTTTTTTAGTATTATAGTATTATTTAGTTGTTTTCCTTCTTTTTAAAGCACAATCTTAACATAAACTAGAAAAAGAGCTACCAAGAAACAGACATCTCAGGAACCTGGACTTCTAGTCACTAGCTGAACACTGATTTACCTCTGAATGTTCTGGCAGCCCAGGCAAAAAGAAAAATGTGTTATACTTAAGAGTTATTATTTGGGTGAGGTTGGTTGGTCTCTTAGAGCCAGAACCAGCAATCCCTGATAAGTGTATGTGCAAAAGGATTAACTCCAACTTCAGACAGGGAGACTCTCCATGCTCAGCTTCCAGAAACATGCACCTTATGTTTTCACCACTGGTCTGCCTTGGATACAATGGTGCTTTTGCCTATCATTTCTCCCGTGGTTCTCAAACAGGCATTGGCTGAGTTCATTCATCTCTCAAATATGCATCCTAAGTCTTGAAGATCTTGTGTTTCTTGCTAGAGTAGGCAGTGCCCTCCAGATCTTCCAAATCTTCCGGAGAAACTAGAGTCCCTGGGCTTCTTCTGGTAGCACTTCTCAAGGAAAAAAGGATTTTTATTATCTTGTCCAACAGCAGTTTTCCAGGAAAAATTATTATTCCCACCTTCTATGGAAATTTCCACTGGGGCCATTCTGTTTTCTGTAACCCATTACACAGAGTAATATTAAACTCACAGGACACAATTCCTAAGACGCCAATGGGTAGGTTATATACTCTATGGTAATGTATAAAAGGAGGCAACATGGTTATTTGGAGGGATGAAATTTCTCCTACAAAGAGGGTGGTCTCTGCTTAGAGTTTGTCATTCTGAGAGGGAGGGACTTATTGCCCTGATGTACTTACACAAGATGTTGGATCACATCATAGGCAAGCCCAGAGATGTTCACTGTCTCGATAACTTCATGAGAGGGACCAGGACAGCATATTCTGAGCTATACTGAGAGAATGATGGGACATCCATGCACAGCCATCCCCCACCCTCGCCCATTTCCTACCAGACTCTATCAACTGGTCTTGTTCAAAGTAGACCCAGGGGAAATGTTCAATCTTAGGCCAGATTCATTTAGCCAGATCCCCTCCCTACCGCCTTCCTGCCTCCCCTCTGAATGCGAGCAGTTATGCACACACACACTCAGTTTTACCAATCTCTGTGCTTAGAGGAATAATTTACTTTATTACCACCCTGAGTAAAATGTCAATCACTGAGCAAAGAATTATCAGACACAGATCAAAGCTGAAGATGAATGATTTTGGAAAGTTGTCTATTTGAAGTATCCAAAGGCTAGTTTCTACAGGGTGGTGAGGATCTGAGAAAAGACAGCTGAATTGGGCCACTCACCTTTCTCGGCACACACACGCCCCCTTCCACTCTCTGGACCTTCGTGCTTGCTGTTCCCTGCACCTGGCACATCTTCTTGACCTCAACTCTTCCTGAACAATGCCACCTACCCATTAAGGCCCTGACTATCTATTGCATAAGTTCCCCAAGGACAGGACCTTCATTTCTCAGCTCAAAGGTTTGCCTTGTGGCTTACAGTGCAGGTCTGAAGCCAGTGGCCTGGGCCTAGGCAGTTGAAGGAGCTCAGATTGGCTCCTAAACTGAACCGTGGAAGTTAGGAGCTGGCTGCGAGCACTGGGGAAGTGGATGCACAGAGAGATGCAAGAGGGGCAGCTCCAGGAGAAATACAGGGACTGGGAGTGGGCTGGAGCTGGGAACTCACCCAGGACCCCCTGACTGCCTCTACTTAGCCCTGAGATTTTTCTCAGCACCAACTTCCAAGATCACAGGACCTGCCAGAACTAGTATTCAGTCTTCTTTTGATTGGTAAACCAGGATTCTGTCTCTCAGCAGACCTAGATAAATTCTGCTTGGTGATACCCCCATGAAGGTTTTGATTTGAGCCCTTACTGAAGTTTCTAGAACACACTAACTGCTCAATTAACATGTCTCTAAGCCAAGATCCGACAAGTTTTCTCCAGTGCTCTCTATTTCTCTCCCTCTTCTCCCAAAGTCTCATCCCTTCCACCTATAACGACTCCTTATCAGCTTTTGGAAGCAGCTCTGGTAAAGCTGCTAGGGTCAAGCTTTGTTTGCCAAGATTTACTTTAAAGTATTTTTCAGGTCACATAGAATTGCAAGCATCCTCAATTCCTAGCATAATACCTGGGGCAAGCATGTGCTCAGTAAATAAATGTTGTATGAATAAGTAAATGAAGTAAGCGTGTATAGGTGAGAGGCTGGAAGGAATGTGATGCTGCTGGTGGAATTTTAGACAGTGGATGAAGGGGGCAGGGAGAGGGGGTCTGATGGAGCCTCTGCTCTGGGGAACAGAACAGCAGGAGGCTGGGAACCTCCTTTCACTGTCACAGCCTTGAGACAAGGAGTGTCCCCCAGAAACAATGTGTTGCAGGGGGGAGCAGAGGGAGCAGGCCATTTTCTCTTTGCTTGGCCTGCTCTAATCTCTTTGTTATTCTTAGATGATGCTCTTCCCTGGGGGTGTGGTGAGCTGCTGGGGCAGGGAGCCAAGCTCTGCAGGTCACCTTCAAGAAAATGAGATGTCAGCTAAAGGGAATGAATTAATAAAAGGAAGTAGACCCTGCTGACCTGGCCTCCTTCTTGGTAAATCTCGGGTTTGGGAAGTTTTTTCATGGCTTCATCTTCTTCCCAGGGGAGTGCTAGAAGCCAGGCGTGAAGGAGTGGATGTGAGTGCGTGTTGCTGAGGCGAAGAGTGTGAGGCGAGGCGGTAGCAAAGAGTTTTAAGTACCTGGTCCCTTGATCCTCTGAATGTTACTTGCTTATAAAGGGGAGATCCTTGCCGTTTCCCAGACACCTTACCCTTGAGAAGCCCAGAAACAAGTTGAGGATGATCCAGGCCCTCCGAGAACCTTAGACACCAGCAGCTGGGCGGATCCTTGATGTTTGTAAGGTTCCCCAACCTTTCCAATGCTGATTCAGCATTGTCAAAGAACGCCAGCTCTGGGCCCGAGGTGCTCTGACTTTAATGTGCATCAGAATTATCAGGAGGGCTTGTTAAATGGCCGGCCCTGCCCCTGGGGTTCTGATTCCTTAGGTCTAGCGTGGGCCTCAAGTTTGCATGCATCACATATCCCCACGAGTCCCCAGGGGCTGCTGCTGCTTCTGGGACCGCACTCTGGGAACCCCCACCCTGGAACCAGCATCTACATGGGTAGGGTCCAGAAACTGTTTTGCAACTTCCAAGGTGATTCTTAGCAGTAAGACAGTTTGGAAGCTACTAGAATGTGAGGGACACCAGCATATACCAGGTCCCTTTTAAAATGCAGATTCCCAGGCCTCACCTTGGTTCTTAGGACTCGGAATGCCTGATAGGTTGATTTCAAAATCAGCATTTTTAACTAATTCTCCAGGGTCTTCTGAGCTAGTTTGGGAATCATGACCCTCTGAAACCTTCTGTATTGAAAGGGAGTAAACTGAGGCTGAGAGAGGGGAGCTTGCTGATAGAGGCCTCACAAGTGATTGGTGACCAAGCTAAATCCCACAAAGAGAAAATAATCCAAGGTCAGGCTGAACTCGAGTTCCTCTGAAAATCCCAAAGCCTATCAGGCAGGTCGACCAGAGCCCTCTGAACCCTGAAGTTCCCTCCATGGGACACGATCCCCCTCCGAAAAGCTGCCCGCGCCCCCGTATGTGGTGATGCCTTTGCACTAGCTGCAGAATGCTTCTCCTCCTGGAGTGTTTCACAACTCAGCTCTCACGTTCATCCCTCCGTGACATTCCTGGACCGCCAGCAGGCAGGCACACTCTCCTCTGGATGTTCCCTGACTGGCCCATTTGTCCACCACTGCTCCTAGTGTTGTGACAAGGACTAGCTTATAAAGGGATCACAGCCATTTCCACCTTCCAAGGGGGTTTTCTGCATTGGGATTTACCTCTGTTGAGCTGGTCTCAGGTAAGAGGTGGGAGAGAACACTGGGAGGGAGTAACCAACAGAAGTGTCAGGGAGGCAGGCTGGAGAGAAGCTGCTGGCTGGGCTTCTGGAGAAAGCAGATGCATCTGGGGAGCAGTTTTCAGAAGGAAGAGGAGCCTGAAGAAGATTCTCAAGTTTTGCTCTCTGCTGTGAAAGGTGATTCCTACTTCATTCTTCCCTCCTCCCCTCCAGAGAACCTTTAGCAAAGCTGCCCATTATTTTCAAAAGCTTTTAGAGCCAGGTTTTCTGTTCTTTTTATATTGACACTGTGCTAATATGTGCCTCAGGTGGAACCAAGAAGGCCCATTTTCACCCCATCTGGGTACTCTATACTCCCCTTGTATTGGTTATTTGTAGCTATGTAACAGCTTACTCCAACTCAGTGGCTTAAAACAGCAATAGGGTCAGGCTTGGGATGCAGCTTAGCGGGGTGATTCTAGCTTGGGAGTCTCTCCCGAGGTTGCAGTCAAGGTATCAGTCAGGGCTGAAGTCAACTGAAGGGCTGACTGGGGCGTGAGGTTCCCCTCATGTCACCTTCTTCCAAGGCAGCATGGATGTTCTTACAGCAGGCTGGCTGGCTTACCCCACAGTGAACAATTCAAGAGAGAGGCAGACCGAAGCAGCCACGTCTTTCCGACCCAGCTTTGGTAGCCACACACTATCACACACACCGAATTCTCTTCCAGTCTCTTGACCAGAAACAAACAAACAAACAAAAAAATCCCACTAAGTCCAGCCTACGTGCAATGGAATCAGGGTCCACCTTTTTTCTTTTTTTTTGAGATGGAGTTTCACTATGTCACCCTCGATAGAGTGCCATGTTGTCACAGCAACCTCTAACTCTTGGGCTTAAGTGATTCTCTTGCTTCAGGCTCCCAAGTAGCTGGGACTACAGGTGCCCACCACAACACCCGGCTATTTTTTTGTTGCAGTTGTCATTGTTGTTTGGCTGGCCCGGGCTAGATTAGAACCCGCCTGCCTCGGTGTTTGTGGCCGGCATCCTAACTACTGAGCTACAGGCACTGCCGCAGGGTCCACCTTTTGAAGGGAAGAGTTAACTATAGTGTAGACAGAATTTAAAATACCACAATTGTAAAGTGTGTGTTTAGTCTTGGGAAACTGGGCACACAGCCCAGAAGGGAAGGCCCGCACCCATTCTCTCCTCCCTGAATGCTCATGCCTAGGCCATGTCTGGTAAGCAGTAGACGCTTACTGAACATCTGCTGAGCTGACATGACAGCCCATTTTTTACCAAATGCCACTGAGAAGCTGAGAGGGGACAGGAGACACGGCCCCTGCCCTGGGAGCAGCTCTGTCCTTGGGCATCTTGGCTCCACATTCCTGCTCTTGGGCCCCAGCATCTCTGGGACATACGCAGTAGGCTTCTCCGGCCTGGTCCTCTGACCAGCAGTGCCCACCTGCCCGGCACAGCCTCGGGCTCCAGCCTCTGCGTGTTTCCTCCTCAGCATTTGGCCTCCCAGCCTTACCAGGCTCTAGTCTACAAGGGCCCAGAGCCACTTGAGCAGCCCCTTCCACTTGGCATTTTCTTCCAGGGCTGGGTTGCTTCTAGAGGGAGATGATTTCATTCTACTGTGACTGGCAGGGTCATGACACAGGGTGGGAACAACCTACCTCCGACTCTGCCACAAGACGAATATTAACCAAACCCTGCCCATTTCCTAACAGTCTTCACATGCCCGTGTCTCCCCCTCAGAATCCCCCCTCTCCTCTCTGCTAGGTTCCTCTCCTGGGAGACAGTGTGCCGTGGTGGGAGAACTCAGGCCTTAGCATCAAAAGACATGAACTCGAGGCTTGGCTGCACCGTCTAGTACTGGACCAACTCGTGGAAGTCAGTCCCATAACCTCAGGGTCTTATTTCAAGGCACAACTGGGAAAGCAGATAGGAAAGCATTTTCTGTAAAGTGTAGCAAATTTCGCGTGTGCGAGAAGTCCCTGTTTTTCTCATCCTCAGCTCAAGTTCTAACGCTCCCAGTCAACTCTCTTTACATTTATGAATATTTCTAGGAATGCATTTAGTCTGGACACTCTCAGAGTTTTTTTCCCCACTGCCATTAGGCCAGTTTCTGGTGCTAGAGTGGAAGTCTGGCAGGATTGCCTGTGTCTCCACCAGTGCGGGGCCCCGAGCCTCCCAGAGGGCCTGAGCAGCAGACCGTGGGGCAGGCTGCTGCCCTTTGGGAGCTGAAAACGGAATCGCCCTCCATTCTCTATTCTGCCCTCTGTGATCCTGCTAAGCCCCCGTTAGTGAAGATCTTGAACCTCGACCTGGAACCTTCTGGGTCTCTGAGAGTTCTGTGAGCTCAGTCTCCAGCTTCTGTCTATTCTGCTTCTTATAGCCACACCTGAAGTTCACAGCAGAGACCTGCGTTTGGGTCCCTGGCACTGCCTACTCTACACTTGCAGTTAGCTGGCCGGTCCCTAGGAGTTCATACCCCTCCCGGCCACCAGCAGACCATGTCTCATGCAAGAGTCTGGGAGCCCAGCCCCTCTGTGATTTGCGGCGTCAGGCTGAGTCTGGGGCATTGCCTGAACTCACACCTTCCCTGTCTTATTTTCCTTTGCTGTCCTGGTTCTCCTATTTCCATCCAGCTTCCTCAATACATCATTTGCTCATGAATCGTGCCCTTGACGTCACTTACGTACCATCAACTCAGGATCTGCTTCTGGGGAGCTGACCTAAAGAAGTCGGCCAGCCTTGCCACCAGGGCGGCACCTGTGGCTCAAAGGAGTAGGGCACCGGCCCCATATGCAGAGGTGGCGGGTTCAAACCCAGCCCTAGCCAGAAACTGTGGGGGGAAAAAAAGAAAGAAAAGAAATCACCATCCAGTTGTCCGTCAGAAGTGGGAAGGGTGGCACCGATGAGCCACAGTGCCCCAAGATCTTAAGAAAGAAAAAGTCAGGAAGAAAACCACACCTCTGTCCCTCCTTCAGCTGCTTCCTGATCACCATCAATACTGGGGGAAAGAAGTGATTAATTCTCAGGTTACCTTTTCTTTAACATAACAAACTTCCGCTTTTTGAAGCTTAATTGGATCTATTCTTGGATGTGACAAAAAGTTAGTGGGAAATGAAAGGGGCATATCAAGGAAAAAAAACATTCCAAGTGAATAATTTAAGATCACATCCATAATTAATGGCATTTGGCACGCTTCCCCTGGAAGCCTAATCATAGCGTGGAATGTGCTAATTAGAGCGGTTTGGTGCGAAGCAGCGCGCGCAGGTGCGCAGAAGCCGCCTCTGTTCTTTTCAGCACCGGTGGCGGCGGCAGCTCCGTAGTCTCTCAGGGTGGGCGAGGCTCGAATCAATGCAGGGCTCCGTTCTGAAACACCTCTAGTGTGAAATGGATTTCTCTTCTTTTGAAGAGGTGGACGTGTATGTGTGTGTTTGATCGTGGGACACGGTGGGCTGGAGCTGGAGAAACAACTTAGGTGAGTTCTTCCCCGTTGTGGGGAACATAAGAGAATCCAGCAGGGCCAGGGCTGGAAGAAAGGGAGCTCACTAGCTCCGGCACCTGCACCAACACACAGTGGGGTGTGCAAGGTGACTTGTCACAGAGCCAGGCGCTCCTGGGAAGAGGTGAGGCAACAGGGCATCCTCCATTTACTGTCCATGCCCCCCCCCCCCCCGCACCCCGCTCCCTGCCTCTGGAGGCTGAAACCATGCGCTCCACCCCTGGGCTGCCTTGATGTCCTGCTTCTGGGTGAAGTAGAGCACCTAGGGAGCTCCTGAGGGAGCCTGAAGGGAGGAAGTGGAGAGCGCTCAGGTCGGTTAATTTAGCATCTCCATGATCAGCCTCCCTAGAGCTAAGCTTCAGCTTTTAGCCCATAGCTTTCTCTGCCTCCGAGTCTGGTGACCCAGGCTTCAGGCTTGGGTCTGACCCTCACTAGCCTGGCCTACAGCACACCCTCTTGTGGTGTCCCAATCCGCCCACACCTTTGTTAACAGCCCTGTTTCTCAAACGATCCTAATTGGAGGGTGACATCCCTAAACAGCTTCATTGGGACACCGATGGAAATGCTAAAAAAGAACTTTCACAAGAGTGATATTGTTTTCAAATAATTGAAACTCTTTCCCTTAAAGATCAGTGTTTTGGTAAATAGTCTCCTTCTTTTGAAGGGAAATGTTTATAAAATGCATCCCTTGTTTCCCTACCATCTTAAAGTGAAGAAGTAACTGCATATGACTTGAAAACTACTCCTGTTAGCTGACCCGAAAAAATTTGAGGGATTCTTTTATTTCAAATTGAATTGTGTGCCACGAATGTCAATTACTGTCCTGTGCTGGGCACTGCAGACCTTGGGGACTGAAATGAACTGAATTGTGCCCATCAAAATCAAGTTTAAAAGCCCTAACCTCCCCCCAAAGCCCTAACCCCCGGTGTGACTGTATTTGCGCCTTTAAAGAGGCAGTTATGATAAGTGAGGTCATAAGGGTGCCATCTAACAGCACCGATGTCCTGTAAGTGAAGGGGGAGGCCCAGAGCTGTGCGTGTGCATGTGTGGACAAGCACAGAAAAAGGCCACATGAGGGTACAGCACAAGGACACTGTCTGCAAACCAACTCTGTGGGTTCCTGGACTTCTGCCTCCTAGAACTGTGAGAAAATAACCATCTATTGCTTAAGTCACCCAGTCCCTGGTAGTTTATTCTGGCAGCCTAAATAGACTAATGTAGGGACAGCTGTCTGCCTGTGCCTTAAAAACTTCCATTTTTCAGTGCCCTCCCAACTGAGGTTTTACTTTCAGCCAGTTGTTACCTCTTGCTGCTGGCAGAGTTGCTAACTTTAGCAGAACCGTTCCTTTCCTACTCAATCTTACTTGCTCTTCACTAGTACTAAAATGGAGTGTACGACCAGAAATATCAAGTAAGAGGTAAAGGTGTGGATTGCTCTTCCTTCAGTAGTGCCTGGATTTTAATGCATAGACTTGATCATGAGGACTTTGTAAATGTCCAGAAAACATCTATTTTCTTACTCTGGAGTATGTGTTGTAGTTCTGGAAGCTGAGGTTGTCAAATCAGTGGCATAAGGTAATTGTGATGACCCAATACCTTCTCTATTTTCTTTTGTGATCTCAACTAGATCGAATACAATGAAACTCATGACTTAACTCCAGGATCTTCTGGATTGAAATTATTGGAAACTTGGCTTCTGGGCCCCTTGCTATGTGCGCATGGGTATGAGAGAGGACTCTGGAGTCATTTATTCCAATGGGTGCCCAGGGAATTTGGCGATAGGGGGTCTGTGCTCGCCACCCTTTGTGCTGGTGTGGATGGCCTGGCAGCCAGTCGATAGGTGCCGATTTTATTAGGTGTAATGGCGCGCACAGCTCCCCCCCAACCCCTTTGGCTTGTAATGCTCATTGGCAGAGACAGCTAATCGATCATTGTTCCTCACCAACCCCATAGATATCGATTCAGGGCTCGGGAAGACTTCATAAGGAGTCGTCAGGGGGATTCTTTCAGTTCAAATTGAATTGTGGGCCATTAAATCTCTTTAGTAAAAGACTGCACCTCATATCATATGCCAGTGGCCCTTCTGAATTTTTAACCAGCACCGCCACCAGAGAACATCCTGCCTTTGCTAGAGCCATCTCAGCGGGGCCCAGGTTTTTCTTTCCCCTGGAAGATCTGGTTAATTACTATAGATTTTCCAGCAGGTAGAAATAGGCTTTGTTTTCCTAGAAAAAGAAAACCAATTCAGGTGGTTCTGCCTAGAGAAATGAAGGGGGAAGTGAGGAAGAAAAGAAGAAGAGAAAAGGAGAGTCAGACACAGTGCCTGTGTCTCAGAGAAACCTCCCCCAGACACCACAGGCGTGCACACACACGCCTCTTGACACACACAGGCCCACACAAATAAACATATATGTAAGTGGCACACTCAAACTCGCATGTTCATGTGTACATAAACATACTGATGCGTGTGCACACTCAAACGTGCATACTTCTTCCTGCCACCCATGTTTACTCCCAGTGACTCGTTGAGCGTCCATCACTGTTACTCTGTGCCATCACCCCCGTTATCTAATTTCTCCCAAATTTGGTATTCTCATCTATAACACCAGGGGTCATCATCATATAACAGTGTCATTGTGCAGAATAGTGCAGGGTGAAAATCCTCCGGCACAAGGTAGATAATTGAACATCTGCCCCCTCCCCCACCTGTGTCTTTGGTGAGGTCTCCCTAGAATCAGAGAAGGGAGAGGCCTCTAACGCCTTTACTTTATCAGTGAGGACACCAAGGCCGAGAGCCTGGACATGCCTTGTCCAAGGCCACCTGGTGAGTTAGTCACACACTGGGACTAGGCTCCTTGTCCACTTCCTTCTGATCCTGTTTTGTATTGTGCTGTCCCCATTAAGGAGGAGTGACAGGCTCCACCAGCCTCATCTCCAACCCTGACAAAGTTGTTTTTTATTCACAACTCACATTCGTGTAGATTTTACTCTTCACAGAGCAGTGGATAATTAAAAATTATAATCCTAAGAGAGGCTCTCCTGGGCCTCTTATTGGCCCCTGTGCCCACAGTGAAAGGAACAGAAGCCAGAAAGTAGGCCTCATGTGACATGAAGATGTCACCCTCAAGTCTGACCTTCCCAACCTGGTGTGTGCCTTTCGAGGGAAGGGTCTCCTGGAAACAGTCTCAGGAATCCCCTCTGCCTACGAATAATCACTGATTTAAGCAAAGGATCAATGCATTGTAGGGCAGGTGCCAGCATAAGCTGGAAACCAGGGACCAGTGTCTGAGGACACAGACTCAGCAATAAAACACGCAGTCAGGGCTGGATGAGGAGCCAAGGTCAGGAACCCATGGATCAGAGTCAGGACAAGAATTTAATTCAGTGAATACTTGCCAAGCCCTGTCCAGAAACAGTTAATAGCGCACACAGGGTATGAGGCCCTGACCTGGCCAGGCTCATGGTCAATAGCATCTGAGCATTAGCCACATGCCAGGTACTACTGTAACACTTTCTAGTATTCACTCATGTAATCTTCAGGATAACTCTGAAGTAATGCCTGTCATCACGCCCAACTCATAAATGAAGAAACTGAGGCAAAGAGTGCTTAAGTCACTGAACCATGTTGTAAGTGGTAGAAGTGGGATTTAAATCCACGCACTTAGCATTGATGGCCCTGACTTCAGTACTCGGCAAGCCTGAGTCAAGGACTTGAGCACAAGTAGCTTATTTAGGAGGTGATCCCGAGAGTCACAGTAAGGGGGCAGGGAAGAGAGGAAAGCCAACACCTTGTGTGTTAAAGAGCAGATTACCAACTAGAGCTTAATCCTGCCTCTCAGGATTAGGAACCTATGCAGAACATGAACCTGGACTTCATGTGCCTCCTGGGGGTGAGGGAGCTGAGGTATTTATACCTTGACTCCCATGGATCATGGGTTGAGGGCTACTTTTGGGCTATTAATTCCCCAGCTCTTCTAGCCTGCCATGAACAGGCAGAGAAAGCTATAGAGGACAAAGAAAGGCTCTAATCAAACAAGCAAATAGCAGGTTACAGGAGGCATTTGGAAGTCCGCTGGTATGCACCTGAGGTGATACAGGTGTGGATCTGACAGCATTCAATGTGGCCACCCCAACCTTCTAGATGGGACAAGAGGACAGGATCTCCCTAGAATCAGAGAAGGGAGGATTTGTGGCTCCGAAATCAAATCAGGTAGATGCAGCGGGGGTCGGTGATTCAAGATCTGAAATATCTGCTCTAGCCCATGCACTTCCCCAAGTCCTGACACAGACCACACATCATCAGGCTTGAATATGGGCAATTTAAGTTCAAAGATGAACAAAGAACTCACTTGACCCAATGGCTGTACCTGCTTGGCCCCCACACCCACCCTTGGCTTTGAGTAGTGTAATGGACTCTGTGAATTGCATCTCATTTATGTCCCTTTTGCTTCTCCCCTGACTAGGGGATTCCAGAATGAGGAACCACCACAGGCAAGGCCTGGAGGCAGGAGGAGGAAGGGCCTGAATGTCCCGCCTGCTAAGAGATGCTCCCCCAGAGTTTGAGCCTCACAGGCTAGTGCAGCATCCCTGCCTGGGGAGCAGGGAGACTGAGGTGATGAATATGTATATCCTCATTTGCTCGGAATTGTTGTAACTGGGCTGTTCTATCGGCTAAGTATTGGAAAATGCCAATGGAACGTGAAGAAAAGTCAATAGACATATGTAAAATGAAATCATTACCCTGAAAATGATTCCCCCCCAAGGCCTCAGGAAACTGTCGCTATCAAGGAAAGAAATGTGCCTCTGCTGAGCCTGGAAACTCAGCGGGCGTAGGTGGCAGTGCGGTCCTGCAGTGCCTCCTTCCTTCTTCCAACCAGCAATGATTTGTCAGCCCCTAACTTAGGAAACAGTGTCGCCACGCCAGGAAGGTGGATGTTGGCACCAGCATAGTGACCAACATCCACAGTGACTGGATGCCCCAAGAAAAGCTCAGATTTCTTTTTGACCCAACATTATTGTTTTCTTTATTCTAAAGCCTTTGGAGGCACAGAGTCGAACCAGTTTCCTCACTTGTGAGTTTGGAAATAATAATGCCTCCCAGAATTGTTGTTTTTTTCTATATGAAATGCCGCACAGTGCTTGGCCTGGGGTGTTATCTCAACCACTTACCACTTTCACGTGTTCGTCTGTCTTCCCTCTGGAATGCGAGCTCCTGAGGGAAGGATGCTGTTGGCTTGCTTACCACGCAGGTGACAGCACTTGGCAGACTGGAGGCTCTCAGGAAGTAGTGAATGAAAGCATGAGTGAATGAATGGCACAACTCCAGATACACAGTAACTTCCAGATTTATCACTTCAGATTTTAACCCCAGATTAGGTAAAGCATACTCTATCTTTTTCTCTCAACATCCATCACGATCGTATTGACAAACCCTCTGTATAACCATTTGTTTAATAGCTCTCTCCCCTATTGGAACAAAAGCCGCATGAAGGTACAGTCCTGTTTCCCACCTTCACTGTGCTGTTCCCAGGGCTAGCACTGTCACAAAGTTGGTGCTCAAAACTGATGGAATGAGGGAGAGGAGGGAGAAGGGAGGGAGGTAAGAAGAGAGGGAAGGAGCAAAGGAATATAAAAAATAAGACCGAGTCCTAGAAAGCCACAAGGCACCAACGCTGAGTTCCAGATGGTGCTTCCATTGTGATGGAAAGGTAGGGGTGTTTGGCTTGGTGGGGAGCTGTTCTGCAGGAGTGAGCCCACGGGAGGGGTGAAGAGGCCTGCTGCAGTAGCAGGGGCTTTGTGAACTCTTTCCTGCTCCGTGTCCAGCCTGGGACACTGTTTCTGTCTCAGCCACTGTGGCTTTCCCAGGGAAAAAGTTTGTGGATCACTGATTACTGTTAATGAACCTGACCTCCAGAGGGATTTCATTTTCTCCCTACAAAGGTCTTTCTCTGAATATGCACCCATGGGTGAGTGAGCACACAAGCACACACTCACGCATGCATACGTGTGCATGGAAAGAGTGGGGGAAAGAAAAAAAGGGAAAAGAAAAAGCATACATACCCCACTGCAAAGTTGGCCAGCACATCACCCATCCATCCAACGTGGAAAAAGGGTTTTACATATATGCATAAAATGAAATGAAGGAATGAATGAATGAATACAAAAATAAATAAATAGGCTCGGCACTTGTGGCTCAAGTGGCTAAGGTGCCAGCCACATACACCTGAGCTGCTAGGTTCACATCCAGCCCGGGTCTAGCAAACAACAATGATGGCTGCAACAAAAGATAGCCAGGCATTGTGGCAGGCACCTGTGGTCCCAGCTACTTGGGAAGTGGGGGCAGGAGAATCGCTTGAGCCCAGGATTGGAGGTTGCTGTGAGCTGTGATGCCACGACACTCTACCCAGGGCGACAGCTTGAGAATCTGTCTCCAAAAAAATAAAAATAAAAAAATAAATAAATAAACAAAAAGAAAGGAGGGGGAAAAAAAGGTCATTCTCTTCCTGAGGTTGCTCTGATAGTTTACATGGAGGGGGGGAACCAGAGGGCCCCAGGCAAGGACTCAAGGGAGACCCATGCACCCAGTCCCCTACAAGCCTGTGACAGGTTGGAACACCCTGGGTTGCACTTAGAAAAGGCACAGAACATCTCTGTTTGTCTCTTGGTAAGAAAGCAGTGGTTTCCACCTTGTAATTAGGATTACTCTGCCTGGTGTGATGTTCCTTTTAATCACCAAAAGAAACAAGGCAAGGCAACATGTTCGACCTTGTGCATGTACATATGAGTACTTAAGGGAAGAGTCATACAGTGATGTGCTTGCATTGCTAGTAATAATGATTTAATAAGCTTAAAACCAATGTTCAATTATTAGTTGTAAGTAGGTTAGGAATTAAGAAAATGATTGCAGATGATGGGCAAAAGGGAACAGACAGGAAGGAAGTAGAAACTCAAAGCCCTGTGCAAAATGCACTGTGGAAGGCCTAGCCCCTTTAAGACTCTAGAGCAGCGGTTCTCAACCCGTGGGTTGCAACCCACAGGAACTATATAAAAGGGTTGAGGCATTAGGAAGGTTGAGAACCACTGCTCTGGAGGATATCTTGCTGAAACTTCACCCCGTCCCCTAGCAGGACTCCGCTGTGAGGTCAGGGAGCAGGTAAGGCTCCACCCCACCGCCCTCTCAGGGAGAGTGAGTGCTTTTGGAGAGTTAGGGAATGCAGAATGTTTAAAGAGAGCAAGAATTGCTCCGGACTAGATAAGGAGAAAAATACCTCCTTTCTTCTGTCATGTTGGTATGGTCAGAAGCATAAAGCATGGTTGGTCCATCTGAGCACAGGGTTCTTGAGTGTTAATTGCCACTCCTGTGATTTGTGTGCATGGCCTAACGGGTCTTCTTTGACATCCTGCTCCTGGACTGTGTTCCTTGTCCCATGTTCTGTTTGTGTTAAGATCATAAATAACTTACAGCAATAATAGTAAAAGGTAAATCAATCTAATTAGCACAGTTAAAGCAAACGTTTAGTTAGAAAATGCAAGCATAGCAAGAACCATGATTAAAACAATGGTGTATGAAATAAAAATGGAGCTATCCTGGAGGAAGAGGCTGTCTGCTTGTCCTCACAGTGAGGACAGACAGACTCCTGACCCCGCTTTAAAAACTTGCTCTTGTGTCTTGTCTTTTATCCCTCATCCTCGCTTTTGCACCAGCCACCAGAAGGGAACTCACGGCATAGTTTGGGGCTGGTCCCCAGTGCATAGTAATACACACTGGCAGGATGGAAGGGGAGACAGAGCAAGCAGGAATGAGCAGGTCCTGATTCAGCTGCAGCACTTGTAGGCATAACGGGAGGGGAGCGGTGATCTTCCGGGCAGAGAGGAAACTGGGAAATGGTCAAGGAGGGTGGGAGGGATAGCTATAGTCCTGGAGGAAGGAATAGGGACACTTCCAACACCAGAAACCCAGTCTGAAGGGAGACACAGCCCTGTCCTTGATGAGCCCCAGTCTGAGGGGAGACATGGCCCTGTCCTCAGGGAGACTCAGTCTGATACGGGAAAGAAGCTTCCGGCCTCAGAGAGCTTCTCATATGATCCAAGAGAGTGATTCCCACTCTCAGCAGTTCAAGTCTGATGGTAGTGGGCATAGCTCTTGTTTTCAGAAAGCTCTTTATCCAATAAAGAAGAAACAGTTCTTGTTCTCGGAAAGCCCTCAGTTTGATGAGAAAGACAGATCTCTTGGTCTCACGGGGTCCTCGGACTAATAGCAGAAGGAAGTCAACTCCACTGAGCTCCTGCTGCATGTCCAGTGGCACGCTAGTTGCATTCACATGTTCATTTAACCCTGTGGTGAAGCAGGACTACAATTGCTGGACTGCAGGGGACACCATTTGTATGGGACAGAAAGAGGGTAGTAACCCTGATAGTACGCCACCCGACCCAGGTAAGCACGCCTTCTCACAACTTACAGGAGAGACGGTGAGGGCACAGAGGGGCCGAGCCCAAGGACTCGCAGCTGAAAAGCACAGAACTGGGATTTAAACATGGGTTTTCTGAACTCAGAGCAAGTGCTCCTTGGATGGCTCCTCATCTGTGAGGGGGTGTGGAACTGAGACCCCTACACATCCTGGGTTGTGGCCTGAGTTGTCCTATAAGCAGAGTGTGGGACAAAGGCTAGTGCGTGGTGGCATTCGCTTGGGAAGTGATCCCACGGAGAGCAAGGAGGAGGGAAAGGGAAATGAAACAGGGAAAGCAAGAAAGCCATTAGTGCCTGACCTACCAGGATCTCTCTAGAGCTTTGTGTAATACGTCTCACCATTATATGTCCTGGAGAGGAAAGGGAGAAAAAGTTATCCAGCCCCCTATTGACCAAGAGTGATCCGTACTTAGTGACCTGTACTTTCTGGTTGCAATTGCTTGAGCACTAAACAGGTACCCATGGGGTCCCATGCTGCGGCATCAGAGAAGCCTGAACAGGAAGTGAGAGGACAGGGCACAGCCAGAGCTGAGGGGTTGTCAGGATGCACCTGCAGGAAGCTGGTGGAAGGACGTCTGGGACCCACAGCAGTGTCTGGAGGAGGAACACAGAAGAGGAGATTGAACAGTGAAGCACATTCGGTGTCTACTCCCCACCAGCCCCTGCCCCAGGCTGCTGGAACTCTGTGGGAAGCAGAGACTGAAATGGAGTTAGGATTGCAGGGAGCAATCTGAGAGTCTGTGATGGATGTCACATATGGGAGTCCCCTTGGCTCAAAACAGTTGCGGTAGTAGAAATTCCTTGGCTGGGAATTTTGACGTCTTACCCACAAACGGTTCTGACTTGTGGCAGAGGTTGCTATGTACTCCCGATTTGTCTTCCTCCATGTTCCTTAGTGATAGGATTTCCCAATTTTAGCTGGGCACATGGACTCCTGAAATAAAGTCTATACTCTCATCCTCTCTTGTAGGTGTGATCCTGTCACTGTATTCTAGCCCATAAGACATAAGCTGAAGTTAGAAGAACTCTTAGAAAGTGTTCTTAAAGGGAAGAGTGTTCTTTCTTCTTTCCTCCATTTTACTAGCTGGAATGTAGATGAGATGGCTGGAGCTCCAACACCCACCTTGGATCACACAGCAGAAGCTACACACAGAGGGAAGGGAAGAAGCAAGACAGGACTATGGGTCTTAGCAAGTATGGAGCTGACATACCAGCTCCAGATTGGTAATTAATTAGTATGAGGCAGAAATAAGCTTTTATGTTGCTTCAGTGATTGTCATTTATTTGGGTTTTTCTGGAATTATCTGTTAGTTCCTATTGCTAGGAACTCAGGGAGGGCAGGGTCTCTTGCATCCAGAAAGAGGATATCATACAGCAAGCATTTAGTGTTTTTTTGAATGAAGCCACTGACACCTTCATTCTCACGTGATCTGTGCAGAGGTGAACTAACAGCCCCCTCTGGTCCCATCTTGAATGAAATTCCCCTCTGGGCTCAAGATCCAAGCACCTAGCTAGGGCCATGCCTGATCTGCTCTATTCTGCTACCCTAGAGGCTTGGTGTGAGCCAGAGCCATAGATGGGAGGCCTCCATTGGTACATGCCCCGGAGACAGCAGCTTCTGCAACTGGCTGAGGAACAGTTACCCAGATCAACCTGTGACTCCTGAGCCTGCCTCGCCCTTTCTCACCTCCTGGACTCTGCACAGGCAGTTCGCTCTGGCTAGCATGATCTTCCCTCTTCCCAACACCCCCATTTTGCTTTCCTGGATCACTTTTCCCAGGTTTCAACAAAGAAGACAGTTCTTCCTGGGAACCTTTGTGAAGCTCCACCCCTTGGTAAGTGCTCACCAGGGCTCCTGTTCGCCCACTCTATAAGCTCCTTCCATGCTGGATCGCGATCTCTATGAGGTCAGGGGCTGCATCCCCTCTGTTGCAGAGCCGGACACAGTGGGCTCATGGGAGGCTTGTTGAGTTGCTTCTGGGAAGCTCCCAGGAGCAGGCTTGGGGGCTGGGGTGGCTTTCAAAAGATGGGAGAGCTCAGTACCGGCCACCAATGCCCGCCCTATGTCCCCAGCTTATCCCAGGCCTCATCCATCTTGCGTTCTCCCTCCCCTCACTCCCAGCTCTCTCAGCAATGCCCTGGGCAGGACTGAGCATTTTCTGCTCTCAGTGACCTGTGACCAAAGCCATGGTGGCTAATTAGCACCCTGCTGTGTGCTTGACCCCTGCCCCCGCTGGCTGGCGCACTCCACTCCAGCTCATTCTCATTTAATGGGCTCAGCACTGCCTGGCAACCTCCATCTCTGCCTTCATGTGATTAAGCTTTCAGCCTGAGGGTTTGTTTTTTCTTTCTTCCTGGTTTGCTTCATTAGTAATTAATGCTTTCCTCTAGCCCCTCCACTGACTGCGTGTGTGACCTGGGGCTGAGCACCCCTACACAGACTGAGGCCCATGTGAGCCCCGCTCCGGGGAACCTGCTGACACAGGGACATGGAGAGGCAAGGACAGGGCGTGCGCATGGCAGAGGAAGGACTGCAGAGAGGACGTGGTTCCATGCGGCCCATTGTGCAGAGGGGAAGGCTGAGGCCCAGGGAGGCCAAACAGGCTGCCCAACATGGCTCGGCAATCTAAATTATCTTAGCCTGGGTTCCCCACAGCAAAGTCGGAAACATGGTCTTAGACGTGGAAAGTACATTTTGGGAGGGAATGGAAATAAAGGGCTGGGAGAATGAAGCAGAAGGACAGCAGACCAATGCAGTGTGGGGGCTGTCCGCTGCTGCGGCAGCTCGGGCTCCCTCACACCAGGCCCCTCTGAGTGCTTGTGGGGTGTCCACTGCCGTGGGGTGCGGTGGGGAGGGAGGGCACTACATATTCCTTAGTTCCTGGATGCCCTGGGCAACACCCTGTGCCACTGTGGTGTTGACATCCTGGTACCTCTTGGGCTGCGCCCATGTCTGTGTGGCTGTGCCAGTTTCTGAGCGCAGCCGCCACCAAGGTGGAGAGAGAGGAGGTGCAGGGGGCGAGGTGTGTGAGAGGACACCCTGTGCGGCCGATTCCCCAGCAACGGCTGCAAGGAAAGGTCGGGCTGAGAGGCTGTGAGGCAGGCACATGGGGTATCTGCCTCATGACTGACTGGTAACAGGGCAAGAAAGCACGGCCAGAGAGGACTGTGTTTCAGCAGCAACTGCAAGAATGTACAACTCCCATGCCTCAGAAAGAGAGCTTTATTATTTTTTTCTCCTATAATAGAAAACCCAGAGATAGGCAACTGCTGGTGCAAGTTCAAGGATGTCAGTATCAAAGCCCGAGACTTTCTTATTCTTTCCCTTGTGAGCTCAGAATGGTAACTGCAGTTCCAGCCATCATATTTGCATTTCCAGCAGTAAATAGCTAGAGCATGGTGAAGGAAAGATAGGGCAGAATCTTTATCAGGTCAGCCAAAGCTGTCCCTGATAAAGCTGTCCCACTACAACCTATTGGAGAATGGTCATAACTCAGCACCTCTCTAGGTGGGAAAGAGATGGGAATGGGGGCTGAGGTGGTCAGCCAGTGCTAGCGCTCTCTCGCTCTCTCTCTCTCTCTCTCTCTCTCTCTCTCACACACACACACACACACACGCACACGTACACACCTCCATTTTCTTTTCCCTTTCTAGAGGAGCTAGTTTCTGCCCCCCACCCCAATACACATTATTATATAATTATTTTTTTATTTTTTGCTGCTCCTAACTCACAGCTGTCCCTGAGAGGTCCTGGTCTTTGGGACCATTTAAGGTCAATGTCGGGCTTTTTTACTGAGATCAGATGGATGAGGAGGAGTGGAAAACAACCATAAACTTTTCCATGTTTCCCTCCACTTTTCTCTCTCCTTTGAAAGAAGTCTCTGTTTTGGGTGAAGTGAACATTATTTGAGATCACCAGTAACCAAGAGCCAGGCATAGTGAGTATGATGTATTTTGATGTATTTATTCTTTTCTGGCCAGGGAGCTATTTTACCCCAATGATGAGCCCAGAGAAGGGAGCCCTGAGAGAAATGGGATCTGGAGCTTCCACAGCTGCCTTGCACCTGCACGGCACACCGGGAAGCTGCATGGCCTGGAGGTTCCTGCTGTCTGCACGTCACAACCTGGCCACCATTCATCTCAGGACTTTGGCCAAGTTCACAGAGCCCACTAAGGCTTTTTCCAACCTCCAAGTAGGGCTGAATTAAAGCCCTCCCAAGCAGGGAGGGGCACTTGTCTTCCTGTCACTCTGGATAGCCTGGCAGGAAAGTCTCACGGTCACTGTCATAGTCCAGGCTCCCCAAAGCCAACACTGAGTCAAGGATTGGCGTGAAGATAGGGTTGCTGACGAACAAGACTAGGAAGGAAGCTTAGAAGGTTGGACAACTAATTTCACAAACCCATCCCAGAAAAAGTGCTACACAGCTCACTGCTGAATATCCCTACGGTCGCCTGCGAGGCACTCCCCTCAGAACTGTGCACCAACGATGCCCTTGCCTAGCCCACCCCTCCTCTTTTTCTGGAATGGCCAGCAGAGCTGTTGTCATACAAAATCTGACAAGTTTGTGAACTAATCCTAGAAAAGGTGCTTTGAAGGGTGGACTAGGAGCTTATGTCAGTGCGCATCTCCCCAAGGGGAGGACTTCAAAGGTGACTATAGTGATGTTCGGCAATGAGGCATGAGCACTTTTCCTAGGACGAGTTAGAACTTAACATGCTGTGCTATCACCCCCGGGACCACAGAGAGCACCTGAGACCCAGTGCCCCTTGAGACCTCTGGGAGATGTGTGGTACACATCTCAGAGTCCGCGCTGAGGGAGGGAGCTGGGCGTTTATACATCAGCTCCTATCAGCTATAGGCTGAGCGCTGCTCCCAGGGGCTGTGAACTCCCCAGAATTCTGGTGGCCACAGAGGCGGGCAGAACAGGATGCAGCTACCAGAGAAGGGCCTCAGGCGCAGAAATGCAGGTATTAGCAGTTAAGAGTTAGTCTGGGAGTGGCTAAACTGGTTAAGACCAGGGCGGGGTGTGTGTGTGAAGTCCCCATGATTACCACAGACACAAATATCCAGCTGGGGGGCCCGAAAGGGATCATCTCAGTGGGGTGCTATTAGTACTTGGGTAGGATGATTTGCCTGTGGGGGATAACTGCCCTTTGCAGAAGGTTGGCATCCTGGGCTCGCCCCCTCAATGCTCGTCACACCTTCTAGACCAGGGGTCCTCAAACTATGGCCCGCGGGCCACATGAGTTGGTGTGAATTGTATTTGGTCCCATTTTGTTTTTGACTTCAAAATAAGATATGTGCAATGTACATAGGAATTTGTTCATAGTTTTTTTTTTTAAACTATAGTCTGGCCCTCCAATGGTCTGAGGGACAGCGAATTGGCCCCCTGTTTAAAAAGTTTGAGGATGCCTGCTCTAGACCCTGTGACATCCCAAAGTGCCCCCCCCATTTCTAAATACCCTCCACCCGCTGTTAAGAGCCATGGATCTGATTCAATCCCAACATTTTCCAGACAAAGGACAGTGACTCGTCCTGGGGGCAGAGCCGGGCCTGGAATGTAGGTTCCTTCAGTGGGTATGTGCGCTCGTTCCAGGAGAGACTGGGATGGCAGTACTCACTCATTCATCCATTAGCCAGGACATAGTTAAACATCCTCTCTGAGCTCTAGGCCTTAGCCTTCCCTCACTAACATCCAACCCAGTGACCTCTGGCTGTGGCCCAGGCCTGTCCTCACACATTCTGGTCTCACGGGTTGGGGGAGCAGTGGTGTCCAGTTGCCACTGAGCTCTGTCTGAGGGGAAGCTGGCAGCTAGCTGCAAGATGGCCTGGCACAGGCTGTCACTGGGTGGGAACTTCACTTTGCAATGTCGCTGCCCCACCGCCTCTCCTGCAGCTGACAAAAGCCCAGCAGCTGCAGTGATGGTAACAAGGCCCTAAGTACCTAACAGAATGTTCTGGGTACGCGGTAGGCAGCCCTCTTCTCATCACTGCCTCCACACCATCCATCTGCGGCCCTCTCCCAGCACCTGCAGCCAGGCTCCCGGCCACTCTCCGCCCTCCAGGCCCCTGGTTCTCTGTGATTGGCAGCCCATTCAGGCCTGGCAGGGACTCTTGGCATTGGGTGCTGTGTGAGTGTCATGCCAGCCTTGAAAATGATGGAGCGTCCCTGGCCACCAACCCAGAGGCCTGGTTACCAGACCCACCTCCAGCCAGAATCCACCTGGCTCCCTCTGTGCTCTGCTAAAGGCTGGAACCAGATGGCAAATTATTGGGGCTGATTTACAGTGACAATTATGTCAGCTGAGGATGAGGTATGGGTGCCAACGGGCACTGAGAGAGGAGCCATCAGGTCGGGGCTAAGCAGGGTAGGAATGGGGGACAGAAGAAAGGGGGGCCCCAAGGAGAAAAAATGGAGCAAAGAGGGAAGGAAAAGCTCAGGTCTACGAGAGGGGGAGGAGTGGGAAAATAGAGGCTGGGAGAAGAAGAGGAGGGGGAACGAGCACAGCCACTTACTGAGCCCTTACCATATGGCAGGTGCATTCCATGGCACTGTCTGCCATGCCAGCCACTCGCCACATGTGGCATTTTAAATTAAATTAAAATTAATTATAACTATAATTACAAACAGTTCCTCAGTCATGCAGCCACATTTCAAGTGCTCAGTAGTCACATGTGCCTATTGGCTACTGCTCTAGATAGGGCAGACAGAAAGCTTTCACATCAGCCCGAACATTCTATTGGGCTGGTTACCATGGCTGACCCTTCCGTGAAACACGTGTGTCTCGCTATCCATGCACCTCCAACCGCATGCACATTTTGGGCCCTGCTGTAAGAACTCTACGTATATTAATTCATTTATATCAACCCTAAATGGCAGTCTTTAATATCAGAGATCAGCAAACTTTTTTATCTAGAACCAGATAGTGAACATTTTAGGCTTCACTATTTTCGACTTCATGGGCCATGCAGTCTCCGTCACAACCACTCAGCTCCACCGTGTAGTGTGAAAACAGCTACAGACCATATAGAAATGAACAGGCATCGTTGTGTTCCAATAAAACTTTTTTTATGGGCACAATAATGTTTAATTTCATATAATTTTCACAGGTCACAAAATATTCTTCCACTTTCTGCAACCATTTAAAAATGTAAAACCCATTTCTTATGGCTTGAGCAAAAACAGTCAGTGGGCTGGATTGGGGTAATGGGCTATCACATGCTGCCCCCTGACTTACATCATCCCCATTTCTCAGATGTGGAAAGTAAGACATAGAGAGGCCTGAGGTCCCACAGATACAAACAGCAAAGCTGTGATACTTGGGCTCCAGGACCCAGGCCTGCCCCCTCTCCCTGCGTCAGTGAACAGCGCACTTGCAGGTAGTGATAGTGCTGTCAGGATACTATGATAGGGTGGCGACTAGGTGAGAGGCCATCGCCTGAATCAGATGAATAGGAAGACCTTACTGAGGGGTACTTTCTGGCCTGAGACAGGGTGATAAGAAGGACCCAGCTGCAGGGTAGTGCAGGAGAGCACCCAGGCTGAGAGGCGGTGCGGTACTCTGCAGCGGTGCCACTGGCCAGTAAGCAGGACCGCTGAGGGGACAGGGTGACCAGCATGGCTTGTCAGATGTGGATGTGGCCAGACACTATTTTAAGTGCAAAGGGGAGTATAATTTTAGCAGGAGAATGACTGATATGATTCCTGAGTAAAACTAAAATCAACTTAGGTGCTTAGGAGAAGAGGCAGGAAGCCAGTTAGGAAGCAGTTGCTGTCACACAAGTGATGATGGTGGCTCAGCATAGGGCTGCAGAGGCTCAGGTCTGGGGATAGCTTTGGGTGACCCTTTGAATTAGAGAAAACAGTATTTATTGTTCACATAAATGTGGGATGTTAGGGAGAGGGAAAATCTGGAATGATTCTGGTTAGTTTTGCCGGCTTGAGCAGTGAGTAGAATTTTATGCCACCCAGAGACTGGGAGGACAAGGAGAGGGACAGATCTGGGGAGAGAAAGGGGGCATGTTTGCTGAGGGTGAAAAGAATTAGGTACAGGCTAGTCAGGACAGAGGCCAGGCCTGTGATGCTTTCATCCTTTGACAGGGGCTTCTGGGGAGCTGCATTCCCAGAGCCCTCAGGTAGAGCTCCACATCTACCCGGAGGCCAGGTCAGAGTGGAGCGTGTCCAATACTCAGCTCAGGGCAACCACCAGAAGAAAGAGCTAGAGCAGCAGTTCTCAACCTGTGGGTGGCAACCCACAGGAACTATATTGAAGGGTCGCAGCATTAGGAAGGTTGAGAAACATTGAGCTAGAGTCACTGTTTTCTTCTTGATGTGGTCACAAGGTCAAGGGCAGGAGATCCACAAGTGTCTCACCCTTCCAAACACTTTTCAGTGAATGGCTAGAGTGGGTTTCAGCAAATGTGTCTATAAAGCACTACATGTTCTGCCATTGCAGCATGAAAGCAGCCATAGACACGACATGAAGAGTGATTTACAAGTCAAGCACTGGGCTGGACTTGGCCCATAAGCTATCAAGGGACTGGGGCAGGAAGTGTCCCGGGAGGAGAGTGATGGGTGTTGGTCTCCAGCAGAGAGGATGTGAGGGAAGTCACAATGCCAGCCAGACCCTGGTTCAATATATGCAAATTTATAAATGTAATTCAGCACATAAACAAATCAAAAAATAAAGACCATATGATTCTCTCAATGGATGCAGAAAAAGCTTTTGATAATATCCAGCATCCTTTCTTCATCAAAACAATTAAGAAAATTGGTATAGATAGAAGGAACATTTCTTAAGCTGATAGAGGCCATCTACAGCAAACC
>CAUYRH010056147.1:0-14801 GCA_963574655.1 Perodicticus potto
ATCCACACCAAGACTACCCTGGGCTGGCAGGGTCTCGGTGGGGCCCTGGCAGGCTGCCTGGTCTGGCAGATAGGGAAGGTGGGCACTGCTCAAGTTCTCCTCCTTCAGTTTCAGCAAAGGTCAGGCTCTGGTGCGTCAGGTCAGGGAGGGAAGGGAGTCCTGGAAGTTCATAATGGTGGAAAACTTAAGTACAGTGTTTCTGCCTCAAGAGTGGTTTCTGGAAGTTGTAGCTTGCTTCAGAGGAGACCTGCAGTTATCACTTCTCTCTGTCTTGGCTGGGCTCCCAGTCTTCAGCTCAATTGGGCAGTTTCTGGAGGTTATCTTTCGTTTTGGATAGGAGCCTCTGTTGGAAGCTGCTTCCAGTCGGCCATCTTGCCCCTCCCCTCAGATGATTTACTTTCTCTAGCTTCTTTCACATTTTCTTTTTTGTCTTTGTCTTTCTGCACTGCGAACATGATTTGCCTAAGTGTAGATATTTTATTTCTTCTATCTATCCTGGTAGTTGGTCTCTGGTCTTGTCAAACTTGTACTTTGTTGTCTGTCATTAATTTTGGAAAATCTTGGCCATTATCCATTTTAATATTTTCTCTGCTGCATTTTCTCTTTCTCTTAACTTTTGCGTTCTTATTGCATATATGTTACCCTTTAAAAAAATTGTCCAATACTCATTAGATGACCTGTTCTGTTTATTCATTTGTGTTTTCACTTCTTTTCAGTTTGAAAAATTTCTATTGATCTATATTCAAGTTCACTCATTCTTTCATTGGCCATGTCCAGTCAGTGTTTTTGATTTGTAGCATATCCTTTTAATTCCTTCTTAGAATTCCATTTTTCTTCATATATAACTATCTTATTTTATACTTGTCTACTTTTTTCATTAGACTATTTACCATATTCAACATAGCTGTTTTGAATTTCTTGTCTAATAATTCCTAAGTTTATGTCATATTTGAGTCTTATCCGGAGGCTTGTACTTTTATCTTCAAGTTATATTTTTTCTGAAATTTTAGCATGTTTTCTAATTTTTTCTTGAAAGCCAAACAAGATGCATTGGATAATAGGAACTGAGGTAAAAGAGTTTTAATGTGACGTTTTATGTTAATCTAGTAGGAGTTAGGCAGAGTCTAATGTGGTTTACAGAGGCTTTAAATTACTCCATTGTTCTTGTTTTTGTCTCCTTTATTGTCTTTGGGCTTCCATAAGTACGCCTTCTCAGATAGAGTCTGAATCTTGCCATTTCTTTCAGTTGTAATACACTGTAATCTTTTTGGAACCCTGCAAGGTATTAGGGTGTGGCGCAAGGGTAATACTTTATAATCTCATGATTGAATCTCAGACATTTAGTGGGTCTGTGTCCCAGGACTGATACCTTCACAAGGGTTTCTTAGCTTGTTTAAGTTTTCTTTTCCCCATTAGGTGAGAGAAAAGCTAGCGGTAGCGGAGTTGAGTAATTGTCTTTCCCCGGCTTGTGATAAAAGACTATGGAAAAATATTTTCTTCTGGAGCATAGTCTTTGTTAGAAAGAAGCCTTTTGGCTTCTTTTATTATGGTTACTCTTCCCTTCCCCCGCTAGAAACATTGGCAGATCTAATGTAGCCCACACACACCAGACTGTAGCCCCAGGAATTTCTCACTCTCATACTAGTCCATACTGAGCTGGCCTCCAGAAATTTATCAATGTTTTCATTTGAATGTTCTTGCCCATTTATGGCTCCTGCAGATCTCAGGTGTGATGCTTTGGATTCTCCCAACTTTCCAGATTTTGACATAAGAGTTTGGTTTGCAACCTCAGTTCTTGAATGAGTCCAAGAGAAGTCACTCATTTTCAGTTTGTTTCACTTTTTCTTATATTTAAGGATGGGAGTGATGACTTCTAAGTCATTTTATTTCAGACAGAGCTGAAAGTACAAGTAGCTTCCAATCTCTTTTGTTAAACAGAATCTTACTTAAAGGTTATGGATTTGAAGCTAAAGATGAAAAATAAATAGTTTGAAGTCATGGTCAGCAGCTATTTTCAGTAACATTTTGGGGAATAATACCTAAGTCATAGTCATATTTTTCTATCTTCGTTACAGAGACAACCTGCTAGATAAAGCGAATAAGGTGCTTTTGAACATTTCCTCTTTTTCCTTTTCCTCTTTTCTACTACAATTTGGGCCTTTTGGCCTCTGGTTCACTTGGGTTTGAATTTAGAAAATTGACACTTTACTAGATTTTCTTTTAGTATTCAGATATTGCTAAAGGAGACCCAGGAGAGATGAAAATATTTCTTCCATCACCATTAATTCCTCCAGTGCCTGTGATCCTCTCTCAGGATCTTCTGTCTTTTGCTGTAGACAGTGAGTCACAAACCCCACCTGAGTTCATCCATGAGGTTCGGAATGGTTCTCTGTCAATTCCCCTCTCAGCAGCTCTGCCTTTGTGTTGCAGCTGTGCATTTTCCTCTTAAATTTTGTTGGAAATGTTGGAACAGGAAACCAGTTAAAGACATTGTGTTCAGTGTGAGTAAAGCCTCACTAAACTTCTCATAATGAGATTTTTCTTTGTGGGATGACATTTCCACATTTTCACAAGTGCTGTAATTTTCTGTGAAAAAAATAAGTCTAATAAATGGCTTAGTGCAGTGAAAGCCTAAATATGACATAGCTCTCTCCCTTATGTGACAGAATGTTACTTAATGCTTCCACCTGTTTTCACCTCTCAGATAAACCACATCCAGCTTTTCCCCCATTTTCTTTCTCTTTGTTCAGCCTGGGCTGGTCCTCAGACCCCACGTTAGAGAACCTAGATTTATTATGCACAAAATTAGGTAAAAGAAAAATGCTTATGGCAGAGTTTGCCTTTGCTTCTAGCAAAGTGTAAATTATCAAGGGCCGTCTTAAAATTAATCTTATATACATATTGCCAAGAAACTCGAAGCTGAAGAGCTTGTCATTAGAAAGTCTTTAGAAAAAGCACACGCCTGTGAGGAAAGGGCAATTCTTTTAAATAGCACCAAATGTAATACAGTTCCCATTAACTTTACAAAGCCACCAAAAGCACATTAAAAAATAGAAGTTCCTAGAGTGCACCTCAACTTTACATTTCAAATGCTAACCCACGCACTGGAAACTTCTATATAAAGTATAGTCAGGTTTGGGGAACTTGTTATGAAAAGCTTGAATACATTAAAAAAGTTAAAAAGGTTACTGTTGGGCGGTGCACTGCCATCCTCACCCAGAACAGGCCCTCAATGCTGCATATCAGGCATCACAGAATTGCTTGATATGAATTATCCCATATAAATAATGGGATAATGGAGTGTCTCTGCTCCAGCAGCACTGCCACTGCCAAAAACGGCCACCATACAGCCAGTCACGGCCCAATCTGCTCTCTGGGGATGCTGTGTCTGACAAGGGAGATGTGCAGGCTCATCCCCTTGGTTCTTTCCTTGACAGGGGCAGAGGGTGGTAGACTGAAGACAAAAGGTGGTGACTAAGGGGCGTGGTTAAGAGCAAAGAGTGGGCACCAAGTCACGCTAGGGTCTGTTCTCTAGTCTGAGCAGATAGTGAGGAACCCATGGACCTGGGCTCATTAGGTACATTATCATATAATTAAAATTGCAAATTTTGATCCAGTGAATTTTTTTTTTTGGCCCGGGCTGGGTTTGAACCTGCCACCTCTGGTATATGGGCCGGTGCCCTACTCCTTTGAGTCACAGGTGCCACCAGATCTGGTGAGTTGTTTAGGGAGGTTTGGAGAAGACACATGCATATTGAGAAATTGTTATATAACCCCAACCTTTTAGTTACCCCAAAGGCAGGAGGCAACACACAGTCCTGCCAGGGAAAGGTGAGACAAAATAGACAGCTCGGTTAGCTTACAAAAGATGATGTGTTCAGACTTCAGGGCCTCTTCTCCACTGGTGGAGTGGGACCTTCTCACTCTTCCAAATGCATTCTCCTATTCTTCTCATAATTTGTTTGCCTTTCTTCTGCAGTGAATGTACGTGATAGTGATTCCTTTGTATCTGTGATCACTCCGTCACGCCTAGGCACCTGTGCTCCTTCTTGGCTCTGGGAGCCAAGATCCAGGGAACATCCCTCTCCAGAGGGACCTAGCAGTTACCAGGTGATGAAAAGGGAGAAGAATAAGAAAAAAACGAGTAATGATATGTTGAGATTGTTATAAAGAAATTTTCAAAGATGACAATGTCTCCGTAAGGCCAAAACATAGAAAAGATACTTATGATGATCACAATGGTGAGCAACGGGGCTCCTGGTTTTCACAGGCCCTTTCTTCCTCCCAGTGACTTAGGGTTCCCAGCAGACGGCACATCCATCTTCCTGATATTGCCATGCACAGACCTGGGAGGTTCTGTCTTCTGCTTATAGTTGAAGCAGTAAAATTCTCCCAGCATGTTCGCTTACCCAGCCACATTTTGGATCTCACAGTTAAATTTGTTAGAGCTTTGTATTTCCCAATCACTAACTTGCAGGTAGCACTGGTTTAAGAGAAAGTATCCACAAGTCCTTAAAAAAAATGAATAATCAAAAATCTGAATTCATTCAGTTTCAAGGACTGACCTCTAAATAGTGATTATATCCTTTCCATCTTCTTGGTTCTAGGAAACAGACTTTTCTAACTTAACAAAATGATTTTTTTCTAGATCTAAACTTTTTAAAAAAATTTTACTGGTCTTGCAATTCCAAAGACTATTTGACTGATTCTTAATCCCCACATTAGAATATCAGTATTGACTTGACTCACAATCATGGCAAGGAATGAAATACATAGACAAATACCCATGTGTATTAAATAGGCAATGCTTGTCCTGCTGATGTTTCTAAAGGCTTGGTTTTCATTCATCAGACTATTCTGTCATTTCTGGCTACCATACACTAAATACTTAGCCTCTGTTGGGCACTAGGTTAATTGCTTGATATGAGTTATCCCCTATAAATAATCTTAATCATACCCATAATTATGAATACCATAATTACGCTCAATTTACAAGTAAGGAAGCCATAGGCAGGTTAACCTCTCCAAGACTGCACAGTTTTACGTGAGAAGCAAGTTCCAAAGCCAATCAAAATTTAGCACATTCTAATTCAATCAATATTTATACCATTTGACCTTTTTATGAGAAATATTCAAACGGTAATATAAGCATTAAACAACAGGTTCAACTAAAAAATCAATTTGGCCTATAACCTATTGTATATATTTTCTTGATTCTGTGGATTTGTCGCATTCTGGCCTTGGACTGAGTCAGGATAATAATAATAAACATAATAATCAACATGTATTCAGCTCTTAGTAACTTCCAGGCCCTGGATGATCATTGTAAATAGATTATCTCATTTCATTCTCACAATAATGCCTTGGAATAGAAAATTTTATTGTTCCTATTTGCAGATAAAGAAACTGAGACCTTGAAAGAATAATTTGACCAAGATTCTAGTTAATAAAATATATGCATAACACCCGGGCCACAAAATCCAGGGCTACTTTGTAGTATCAATGCTATTAGACTATCTCAAGTACTAAACCCTGGGCATGGGATTAGACTAAGAAACATAAACAAATAGACTTTTCTGAGGAATAAGAGTGTTGATTTTTTAAAAATTATCTTTTGGATATTACAAGTAGGTCTTCCTCATTTCTTCTTTCATTTTTTTGTCCTAAGGGTACACTCAAATGAAATCAAAGCAAAGAGCCCTACTTTAACCCAGTACTATATAAAAGCATTCTCCTTGTCTATTTTCTTTTTTGATAAAAATTTCAAAAGTTACCTAAATCTAAGGATCTGGTGTCTTTTACCTGATTTTGATGTTTATCATTAGCCTCTGAACAGAGCCCCAGTGAACTCCATCTCCTGGTTTTCATACCCTCTTGGAATTCCTCCCCTGAGTGTGGGCAGGGCCTGTGATTTGCTCCTGACCAACAGAAAATGGCAAAAATGACAGGATATCTCTATGGGATTAGGTTACCTTTGATGGTAATGCTAATATATATATATATAAGACCCTGGCTTTCTGGAAGACAGGAAGACAGGTTGGAGAGACTCTCTCTGTCCAATGGTCTAGAAGAAGCAAGAAGTTCATGTGCCAAGGAACTGTGAGTGAGTGACCTTTAGGAACTGAAGGTGGCTTCCAGTAAGAACTGAAGCCTCAATTCTGCAACTTCAAGAAAATGAATTCTTCCAACAATTTGAGGGACCTTGAAAGCAAGTCTTTCCCCAGAGAGCCTCTGATGAAACTGCAGCCCACAGCTCACAGACCCTCCCAGATGTGGACTGCAGAGAACCCTGTGAGTTTATGCCCTGACTCCTGACTGACAGAAACCACAAATGATAAATGTGTGTGGCTTTAAACTGCCAAATTTATCATAATTGGTTAAACAGCAAGAAAGAACTATGTACAAGTAAAGGCCAGTGCATGCACTTAACTAAGATAAATTCTTCTGAAACTAAAAAATAAAACGATGTAGCTAATGGTGCTACAGGTGAATTGTCCGTACTCCAAGGAAAGGCTGACTCCTCTACTTTATTGACTAAATTCACTCTCTTCTGGTCTTGTCAAGGGCATGGCTTCAGCAATTGTCCTCTGTCCTTGGATCATCGTCATCTGCTTATGTGGCCCACTGATCATGGCTCCTAAAGATACACTCATATAATCTCCAAAACCTGTATTACTTTATTTGGAATCTTCGTAGATGTGATTAAATTAGAAATCTTCAAGTGGGGAGATGATATTGAATTATCCAGGTGGGCCATAAACGTAATCACATGTATTATTATAAGAAAGAGGCAGAGAGGTATTTGAGACACACAAAAGAGGAGGAAGAAATGTGACCACAGAGGCAGAGGTGGGAGTGATGTGACCACAAGCCAAGAAATACTGGCAGCCACTAAAGCAGAAAGAGGGAAGAAACATATTTTCCCCTCTTGAGGGACCTTATCCCTGATGAAACCAATTCTGAACTTCTGGGATCCAGAATTGAGACTGAATAAATTTTTCTTGTTTTAAGCCACTCAGTTTGTGATGTGCTACAGAAGTCAGAGCACTTAACACAATTAACAAACTTGTTACTTCTCCCATCATTACAAAAGGAAACGCTCGACTCTACTTCTCCCTCCAGCAGCCACTCTTCTTTATAGGAAAATCCCTTTTGTCTCCACTTAGCAGCTCCAATTTTTCTCTGCTCATTCTCATTCTCTCTTGAACCTATTTTGCCTCTGTCATGTTATTGAAATTGCTCCTCAGCATTGCCGGGACTTCTCTGTTGCTGAATGGTCATCCTGGCTTCTTCGTGATGGCTGACAGTGGATCTGTCTCTTCCTCAAAATTCTTTCTCCACTCAGCTCCCAGGACATGGCGCAGGCCTGGTTGTCCCACCCACTCTTTCTCGATTTTCTGTGCTGGTCCCACTCCTTCTGTCCCTAAGGCCAGGTGCTCCAGCACTTTCCTCTATTCTCACTTCTGCCTTTGAGATCTCATCTGGTCCCATGGCTTTAACTAACATCTGTTCCCAGTGACTCTCAAATACGTATCTATGGCCTGATGTTTCCCTTACATTCCAAACTTTCATATTCAACCGCTTACTCAACCTGTCTACTTGGGTGGCTGGTTGGCATCTCAAACATAATGTGTCCATAACTGAAGTCCTGGATTTCACCCCAAACGTGCAACTCCTTTAGCTCCAACCTTGCATTTGCTCCTGTTAAAGCATTTGGAGTCCTGTTTGCTTCACCCCCTTCCCTCATATCTTACATCCAACACATCAGCCAGTCCTGTCTGCTCTTCCCTTCAGAATATGCTTGGAATCCAATCATTCCCTACAATGCTGTTGCTGACACTTGGGCCATGTCACCTTTCCGTGCACCTGGACCAGTGTAACTTCTCCAGTGGTCTCCCTGCTGCCACACTGGTTGTGTCTATGTCATCCATACAACCAGTGTATCTTATGATGTCCTGAGTGAAGTCCAGCCCTGCTCAGAGCCCCTGGTGACACCCCAGTGTGTGTGAGGGCTCCACACCTGAGTGAACTCCTCGGCTCTGTCTCCTGCTGTCCTGCTCTGCTCCTTCCACTCCTGCAGTGGCCTCCTTGTGGCCTTCCCTGCCTTTCCACGCTCACTCTTCCCACACCTACCGTCTGTCTTCCTAGCAGCCTCTCCCCTCCCTGACAGCTCCATGCCTGCTCCTTCCTCCCTTCGGATCTCAACTTAAAAGTCACATTCTTTCTGGGGCTGCTTGGTCTGAAATCGCTAACCCAACATTTCCCAGGCACCTTTCTTGTTTTACTCTTCTCCTTGGCACTTATCACCATCTGAGACACTTTGACTTATTTATTGTCTAGTACTCCCACAAGAAGGTACAATTCTTGAGGGCAGGGAACTGGATTTAGCTGCAGTAGTGTCAGGCATGAACAGCACTCACCATGTATGTGTTAAATAAATGAATACATGAACATGTAGCGTGGAATAGTATAAATACATGAAATCACAGACAAAATAAATACATTAAAACCAGACAAATTAAGAACAGTCTATACAAAGGCCTACAGAGCTCAAATATAATTATCAAATTGTCATTGTGATGATTACAAATAAGAACAATTGAGCTTATACTTTAGATAAAGAACACTTTGCCTCCCACATGATGTAAAGCTTTCACGATTATTATTTCATATGTCCTTAGAATGTCTCTGGGAGGTAGGCCAGGGGCTTTATTTTTATTTCCCTTATTTAATTGTTGGAACACCCCCCACAAGGTGCTATTTGAATCGTGCAGATTGTGACCTTAATTCTTGTTTTGTATTATAGAGACAAAGCCAGCTGGTTCTTAGTAAGTTGAAAAATATTCTCATGAGGAATCAAGGTGACCCTTTTAATCTTTTGAGCAGAAGCTCTGGTTTTGGTCTCAGTGTTCCAAGTGGTTTTCCACAGCTGGGAGCCTCAGCAACCGAGCACCACATCCTGCCAAAATCAGGCTGATCCCCTGTGCTGGGCGTGACATTCGAAAATGTTTCTTCGTGGATGGGAACTACCTTCAGTGTCCGTTTAACAAAGGTCAAAGTAGAATGAAACAGTAAAATCGATGAGACCTGAATGAATGAAACAGTAAAATCGATGAGAAATACTGTAACGCCAGATTCTCACAAACGCAGCACGATTGGGAAAAAACCCAAACAGAGGTATTTGTGGTGCTGTAGACGAGGTCCCTGGAGTACACTTTGATTTGTTCCTCGTGCTGCGTGCTTG
This sequence comes from Perodicticus potto, assembly GCA_963574655.1. Lineage (NCBI taxonomy): Eukaryota > Metazoa > Chordata > Mammalia > Primates > Lorisidae > Perodicticus > Perodicticus potto. Next base: position 9,245 of record CAUYRH010056147.1, read on the forward strand.
TAGTCAGAGAGATCGATGGAGCAGGAGAACACGAGGCCCAGACAAGGCATCTTCCAAGTCCAGTGGAGAGAAAACAATTTGTTTCAGTACTGTTGAACAGCTTCCCCACCATCTCTCTGTGTGCTACAGTCTAAAACATCTAAATGAGCACAGAGAGACTAAAGTTCAATACTGATCATTCTAAGTCAACTACGTCTCATCAGAAGACCTCATGCTTTCCTAGAACTATGTTTTTTATGATGCTAGCTAAGATCCAGTTTGACAAACATTTTCTTTTGAGTTTGCTGTTTCCTTACATCTGGGGTCTTGGGGACGAGTGGGTTTTTCCTACACTGTGGGGAGGAAAGAATGCAGACTGCACCACTTACTTGCATTTTGACACATTTGCTCACACGTGGAGAGTATGCCAGCAATTCTTTATTTTCCAAGGCACCTGTGGTTGTTATGTATTAGAACAAACATACCTGGATTGAATGTACATGGTCAAATGTTTAGGGACAATTATATGTTATAAAGAAAACAAGTATGTTAAAGATAGATTTTAAGCTATTAAGGGTAAGAAATGTCTCCAATTCATACCTGTCTCCCTCGGCGGTGACTAAGGGCAAAGCAAATAGTAATTTGTATTTTCAGTGAAGCATTGTGGCCTCCTGAGGGGAATAGTGAGGCCGAGGGTGGAGGCCTGGAGGAAGAAAGCGCCTGGCAGCTTCACATTTGAGAATAGTGTACCCCTGTGGGCCTGGCACGTTGGCCAGCCTGAATAACTAAGAGACACTGAATAGACATTGGTAAGCTTCGAGCTGATCAAATCGCGGGGCCGGTTCTAGTAACAAGGACACCTGAGGAAATAATTGCGCCACTTCAGGCCGTGGCGGGTACTGCCCTGCACCTGCTGTGTGCTGCGTGCAAGGGCAGCGCGGGGAACCAGAAGCTGTGGTCAGTTTCTCTCGGGGGCGTTGTTTGTATTTTCAGAGTTTTAGGGAAGTGGCCCTCTGTGATCTCCAGGATGAGTTTGTGCCAGAAAGAGTGACTGTGTATTGTCAGAGACACCAAAGGCGCCTCTTCTTCACAGCAGGTAAGAGTGGGCGGTGGCCCTGCTCAGAGAGGTCTGGAGCATCAGGGCATGGCACCTGGCCAGACCTTCCCCCTCCTTCCAGCTTGCACCTGCGGACAAATAGGCGAGGAGAACAAAAGCTACAGAATATGGCCAACAACATAGGGACCCACTAGTGGGAGTGTGTGTGTGTGTGTGTGTGTGTGTGTGTGTGTGTGTGTGTGTGAGAGAGAGAGAGAGAGAGAGAGAGAGAGAGAGAGAGAGAGAGAGACAGGCTCCAGTAGGCAGAGACAAAAAAGACTTGCAGTACTTAAGATTTATATTTTTGATAAACTCAAGTGTTTCAGATTCCTGCCACTCAGAACTAAGACTAGAAGCAAAACTCCAAGTGCAGCCGCCACAGAGCACTCCAGAGTCCACAGCACAGACTGATGTGTCGAAGCCCCTAGCTGAACCGACCAGCATCACCATGCTATGTTTTTAAAGAGGGAATATCAGGAAATGAGGATATTAGCTACTCAAATATTATGGCGGGCCATTAGCTAGTGGCTTATTTCTTTTCCCCTTTGTATAAGCATAAGTTTCCATTAAATGGAACCAACTGGTTCATGCAAAGAGCTAAAGTTTTGGCCACCTAGTTAGCTGCAGCATGCGCCCCAGTCTTCTGCTTATCATAGTGCTTTAGGGAAACACTACACATGGGACCCTGAGAGTCCCTGTCTTCTCAGTGGTCACTTCCAGAGCTTAGTGATGTGCCAAGCATGTGCTAAGTACGTTATGTGTCTGTTAATGATGTAGAAGTTGGGTTTTATTATGATCTCCATTTGACAGTTGAGGTGATGGGAACTAAAAAAGATGAACTGTCTTGTCCATTGTTACATAACTAGAACCTGGAGGAGTAGGACAGTGATCTCTGGGGACTAGCCCCAAAGGTCAGGCTCTTAGCTGCCATCCTCAAGCACCTCTCCGTCTTAGTACCCTTTCAAATATTGGAAAGCATGACTTCTCAAAGTAATGCAACATTGGAATGAGTAAAGAAAATGCCAATATTATCTCCATCTCAATTCACTCCCGTAAGTTAGCCTATGATAGCAGGGAGGCCTGTCGTGTTCTCCCACCATCTTTACTCCCATGCAGATCACAGCGGTGGGAATTTTGTTTCTGTTTTTGATTTTACAAAAGCGTATGATATAATACAAATTATGTCACAGATCTTTTTCACTTGGCAGCCTATCCTGGACATCATGTCCAGCAGTATTCACAGATCTGACTCATTCTTTCTAATAGCTGAGGAGCATTTCTAAAGCACCGAGATGTGCCCCAGTGCATTCAATCATTCTCGTACAAATAGAAGTTGAGGTTGTGCCTTTAATCCTTCGCTTTTTATCACTGAAAAACAAATGCTTTGCACATGTGTTCATAAGTACCAGGATATTTATTTCTACATGTAGAGCCCACAAATTGTAATCATTGCATCAAATAGTATGAAATGATCATGTTTAAATTTTAATGGAAACTTATGCTATTATAATTTGGTCTTTATCAACAAGATACAAAAATATATCTTTGTTTACATTTTTAAGACAACCAGTGTTTTCTGTTAGTAGATAGATAAATTGCTCTTGCCAGAATATTTTATTTGCAAAAAGTGGCATTTCTTTTTGGCATTAACTAAAAGTCTTACTCCCCAAGATTTAGCCCCAAATGCCTTTGATATCTATCACTAGGCCTGTGGTTGGTATCAAAGCCATCTCAAATAAACAATCTCAAAAAAAAAAGTGTGTCTACAACTTGCAGATAAGCCAGTCAGACTTGTTTCAGTGGGATTGCCCCTCCCCAAGGTCCTTCTATATAGAAATTCAACAATTGCTTCTTGAACCCTGATGGTTTGCTTGAGATGACAAATCTGTTTTCATCTTTACACAACACTTTTCTCTATTTCAGAGGGTAGATGAAAGAAGTTACAATTCTAGAAGACTATCTTATCTTGATCTTGGGGAGAAGGAGCTATTATGAAAATATTTCAAATACAAATATCAATGAGGGTAGACTACACACAAACCCACATCTTAAAATCTTAAACAATAAATTTTGTTTCTTAATCATGTCATAAGATTGGGAGTGGGAGGATCTTAGGGGCCAGGCTGGAAGGTAGACACATCACATTTCCTTGGGCAGACTCCATGATCTCATAGCTTACCTACTGCAATAACAGCTAGAAATGTATCCTAGCTGAGTGCTCTAGGGCAGGCGTCCTCAAACTTTTTAAACAGGGGGCCAATTCACTGTCCCTCAGACCGTTGGAGGGCCAGACTATAGTTTAAGAAAAAAATAAAACTATGAACAAATTCCTATGGCCACTGCATATATCTTATTTTGAAGTAAAAAACAAAACGGGAACAAATACAATTCACACCAAAGCATGTGGCCCACGGGCCATAGTCTGAGGACTCCTGCTCTAGGGGAACAAAAGAGTACAACATGGGTATTAACCAACACTAGCATTTTCAACTGTGATAAAGGTAAGAGTAGTTGTGAGAAAATCATGTAGAATTATCAAGGTAATCAGTAATGAAAGTCTGAAAATGAATGTCAATTACTTGTGCTTGAAGACAAAAGAGATTTTTTTGGCTGGCTAAACAGGTGAACTTGAAAGGTAGAGGGTGCTGGTGTTGAGCTGGCATCTGCACATAGTAAGCCCTTCATCTTGATTGCACCAAGATATTTTTTGTGAATATCACTGAATTCACTTCCATAGGCCTCAATTTCTTCAACTGTGTGTGGACTTGGGGCAGAAATGGATGTATGTACTAATATTACAACTTTTGACAGGTTGACTGCTAAAATATGTCCTTGTCATCCATTTAGGTTGTAATAGTATTATCTTTTTGGAGAAATTCATAGACATACATTTCAAAGTTACAAACAACACTGAGCAGTGCAGTTTCCTGTCATCTGCGTATCAGAAATCTGTTAGTCCAAGGCTTAAACAGGCATTGCGTTTTCCATTTATTCACTCTAGTTTCTGATGACAATACCTACAATTTATGGAGCCCTAACTCTGGGCCAACTCCTACACTTGGTGTATCCTCCCAGAAACCACTGGACAGAAGTACTGTTACCCCTGTCCTCAAGGTGACAGGATTGAGATGGAGAAGCTGGGTGGCTTGATTTAGTATGCAATGGAGCTGTTATTAGGAAATAACCACATGTCCCTTGACATAGAAAGAGTTTTAATAACTAACACATAGTTATTGAAGGTTCAAGCTGGCCTTTTTATTTCTGAGAGCCTTAAGTTTTTTCACGTATGTATTTATTATTGCTTGTACTTCGCACAAGTATTTTAAAAATTGACAAGAATTGTTTGTTATTCTGAATGCTATTGTTCACAGATCTTGACCCAATTTCACTGTTCTTAATCATATAATATTCAATAAATTTCAGGGATGAAAGTGATAATATGAGTTAAATCTTTAAATATAAATATGAGAGCCTTTAATAAAATTTGAAATGATTGTCTAATTGAAATTGGAATTGATTGTTTTAAAGGTGAAACAGACAAAAATTCTTGAAACAAGAATGTAGATCCCATTGCTTTGTTTTTCCTAAAAATAGTCATTTTTTTTAGTGCTGGTTTACTTAGTTTAAATTCCCATAAAATTACGAGATGAACAATGATCCTAAATAAAACTAAAGCTTTGGTTTTTATGTTTATAATTCTTTATTTTTAATTTTCTCTATACATATACATGTGTTTATTTGGTTCCCACTTTTTGCCTTCACAAAATTAAAAAGGCTTAAAATTTAATGACAATAACAATGTTTAAGATAAGGAGTAGAAACAAAAACCTCGTAAAGCATAAAGAACGAACGAAGAGAAATACATCCAGAAAGGAAATCAGACAATTGCTGCAATGAAATATTGAGCAATAATAATAATAATAATAATGCAAAAAAAGGAACATTCACATTGTCAGATAAGAGTATGTCTATCATAGAATGTTTTGACTCTGAGGTTTAGTATGAAGTCATCAGTTAACTTCCTTTTTTTTCCCAAAGTCTCAAAAAATAGACAACTAATATTTATAAATAAAAATAGAAGTAATTTCAAAAAACAGATCATGCCAAATCTTACAGACAATAGAAAAATAAGAAATACTTCAAAATCATTCTACTTCATCTGAATATACCTGATATTAAAATTGGAAAAATATATTATTATAAAGGGAAATTACAAACATATTTTACCTATAAATGAGGATGCAACTAAAGAACATATTAATACCCATCTCTCAGAGCTGGACAGATCCTCTAAACAGAAACTAAACAAAGATATAAGAGATTTAAATGAGACCCTAGAAAAACTGTGCTTGATAGACATATATAGAACACTCCATCCCAAAGGTAAAGAATGTACATTCTTCTCATTGTCTCATGGAACATTCTCCAAAATTGATCATATCCTAGGACACAAAACAAATCTCAACAGAAGCAAAAGAATTG